>JANCMA020294626.1:0-12147 GCA_024336925.2 Zoanthus solanderi | reverse complement strand
TATTGTTATTAATCTTGGTATTGTTATTAATCTTGGTATTGTTATTAATCTTGGCATTGGTATTAATCTTGGTATTGGTATCAATCTTGGTATAACATCAATCTTGGTATTGTTATTAATCTTGGTATTGTTATTAATCTTGGTATTGTTATTAATCTTGGCATTGGTATTAATCTTGGTATTGTTATTAATCTTGGTATTGTTATTAATCTTGGTATTGTTATTAATCATTGTATTGGTATCAATCTTGGTATAACATCAATCTTGGTATAACATTAATCTTGGTATTGGTATTAATCTTGGTATTGTTATTAATCTTGGTATTGGTGTTAATGTTGATTTTGGTGTTAGTCTTTTGTTATAAATACTGGCATTAGTGATAGTCTTGTTATTATGGGAATTATGGTGCCTAGCGTGGGGAAGGTTTCAAATCAAGGTTGCCAGCCTTCACTTCGTTTAATAGAGTGGAAGAACGATCGCAAAAAATCCCTCTAAAACACCTCCAATCGTGTCCAAAATACACACAAGAGACAAACACAGGGCGAACTCAAGGTAGGTGAATTTTATTTTCAATTTTTTTGTTGCTGAATTTTTGACTAAATTTTATAAAACTTTGTATGGGAAATTTTTAATATGACTAATGTATGGAAATTTTTAATATGAATAATTTCCAGCTTGGGAAGCTTGTGGTTTCATCTGCTCGAAAACTTTCAAAAACGTTGCAGAGGTTCACCAGGCTATGAAGGCACGGAGAACATGTTTTATTTCTTTTATAACCTATTATTTTTTGTCGTAACAAAGAAACAAACCATATACGAAACGTGTATGTATACTTTAATGTCTTTCATGAAACTGCAAATTCTCACAACTTAACCAATCATATTGCTCAAGTCATTTTCGCTATGAAAACACACTTGAAGACCAATCAGAACGTACGTACGTACTATCCAAATTATTTTATAATTAAGAAATAAAACATATTTTCCGTGCCTTCAGAGCCTGGTGAAAACCGAGGTGAACGTTTGGGAGAATTCGAGAGCAGATCAGTGAAAACCCGAGATGAAGTCAAGGATTTTCACCTGCTCGATAATTCTCACAAACTTTGCCGAGGTTTTCAACAGGCAATGGAGGCACGGACAACATGTTTTATTTCTTTTATAAAATTATCATTTTCAGTCTTAAGAAAGAGAAAGACGACATTTGAAGCGCGTACTGTAAATTCTCACAACTCGGAGACAGTCAAACCACATTGCTCACGCCATTTTCGTGCTTCATAGCGCTATGAAAACACACTTATTGACCAATCAAAACGCACGTACATCCAAATTATTTTATAAATATATATCAAGCAAAATGGAAGCAAGCCCCACAGTGTTTGTACTGTTTCCGGTAAAAATATTTGCATTATATATACAAGACCGAAAATCTTTGTGCTAAAATATACAAATCCTGATTTGAGGCGCAGTGGCCAATTGTTTAGTCCTTTAGAAACAAAACCTTGTAATATTTAAGTTATCTTGCAATAGAGGGTTGATAAGTGTAAATAAACAGTGTATTGCATTTCTTTCTTGTCCCATTCGTGCATCCGGTTGGTCACAAAAGTTTGCCCAATATTCGCAACTATATGCAGTGTAAGAGAACATTTGTCAGCTAAACTTTTCAAAATGTTTAACTACGTTCAGACTTCCAAAAATTATTCTTCTAAATAAACAGTTTCATATGCTGTGTTTTTTTCTAGTTAATAGTGGTATTAATGCATTTTATTCGTTTCTGCGAATAGAAAGACACAAACAGAAGTTCGCCAAATATTTGCAATTATATGTACTGAAAGAACAACGGATGTTAAAATCTGCAAAATGTTTGAGAACGGTCAGACTTGAAACAAAAATTAAATGTCTGAATAAACAGTGTATTGCATTTCATTCTTGTCGTATTCGTGCATCCGTTTGGTCGCCCTATATTCGCAGTTATGTGTAAGAGAACGTTTGAGGCTAAAATCTTCAAAATATTTAAGAACGTTAAAACCTATACTTAGCTTATAGCCGACAAAAAATTATTCGTCTTTGCATTCCTTTGACTTTGTTGTCGTATTCATACTGTTTTGGTTGGTTTATACGAGTAGAAAATATATGTAATCAAAGTCATCCAGTATTCGCAATTATGTGTAAGGACTGGCATTAAGGTTGAACCTTTTTTTTTAAATGTTTAAGAAAGTTCAGAGTTGTCTCAAAAATTATTCGGCGTATAAATAAACAGTGTATTGCATTTCTTATTTGCCTTGTTTATGCATCCGATTGGTTTTTGCGAATGGTTTAATATAAGCAAAAGGTCGCCCAATATTCGCAATTATGTGTCGGAGAACTTTTGAGGTTAAAATCTTCAAAATGTTTAAAATGTTCCATTGTAGTTTATAAACTTGTCCCAAAAAATATTCGTGTAATAAATACAACACAACGTATTGCGTTTCTTTATTTTACTGTTGGTTTCTGCGAATGGAATTTCTAAAAGTATAAACAAAATTACCCAATATTCGTAGATATTATGTGTAAGAATATGTTAAGAACATTTCACTTTAAAGTCTTCAAACTATTTAATTAAGAATATTCAGACGATATAAAAAAGTCTTATAAATAGGGGTGGAGCTTATGTTTGTTTAAAATTTTATTAATACGAGGGGAAATGAAAATGGCTTTCGAGCGGAGTAATTAGCAGTTTTGAGGTATAATACTCAGAGAACAGCTTCTAGATACTTCAGCGAATTCAAAAAGGGACAAGAAAATATCAAGTTTTTGGCTAGGCTACAGTTACCACAGACATGTATAATCATGTAAACTGATGTCCTTGTACCTGTGTGTAAATAAACGTCATGTTTTTAAACCTAAATATTTTAAAATATAATAAAAGCAAAATATCTGTTCGAGATCAAGTTTTTAAAGTTCACAAGCTTTGATTCTATCTCAAAGTATATTTCAAATATTAACATTTTTTTTAAAATGATATAGATATTGATTTTCAGCTCTCTTGATGCTGACATGTTTCCATGGTAAATGTTCCGCTTTGCTATTTAAGACGATACACGATGATTAACTATGCCGGCATCTTGGCTTCTAAGTTTCAACTAAGTTCAAGTTTATTTTTAAACGGACGTATAAATTCATCCGGAGACATCTATTTATCAAACAATCGACCTATTATGTATAATATTTTTTAAATGTTTTTTTTATAAAAGTGGCGTAACTGAACGAAAAATGTTATTGTAGATCTATTTGCTTTCTTTTATTTCCTCTACAGGAAATTCAGTAAATCTGAAAAGGAATTTTCAGCGTTTGTTCGATCTTAAAGCACCATTACATTCACTGACCACATTTACCTGTCACTGTATGCTAAAATGTAATGAATATGCACCTGTTGGTGATTTGTAAATGAAAGACTACAGAAAAGAAATTTAATAAAGACGTCTATAAGTATAAGATAAATATTAAACATTTTGTAAAATCAGTTGTGCCACAAGAAACGATAAAATTAATCGTACTTATTCCAAAATTGCAATATCAGGAGAATTTCGAATCTTAGTATTCAAAAGTCAATGCTGAAATTCCGTTTTAGTTCCTTAAAAGAGTTTCAACACAGTTTCATAGTTTTTACTTTTCACCTGAGCTACGTTTTTGTGTGTGGAAATATTTTTTCTCTTTCGTTTCCTTTTTAAGAATCTTTGGCTTTTAGCGCCAGACGAATTGTACTTTTAAATTGCGTTAACATGAGGGCATAAATCACATTTCTAGAATTCCGTTACTTAAAACAGACTATTATCTCAAGAGATATTAGACATTTTTTTTATTAAAAAATGTGTAATGTATCTTGCCGCTGTTAACGTTGGCGAGTTAATCTTCGCTTGACATTTGATCATCTTAGCACGGCGTATTGTAATTTCTTTGATTTATTAATTAATAGGCCAAAATGAATCGCTGAATTCAATTAATATTGTCTTTGCTGTCGCCATATTTGCATATTTGAACTTCTCGTTAAAAACTAACTTTTGTTTTTCCCGAAGAGGAATCTTCCAAAGCAAGTTGGATTGCTTTTGCTTTTATATTGCTCGCTGTTCTATTTTAGAAGTGATCACTAATTGAACTAGATTTGTTGGATTTTTCATTGTGATTTCCGGAAACCCAGTATCTAAATAGATTGTTCCGCGTTTCCTGAAATAAAATATGTTCATTGTTACTGGGTTTAAGACTTTAAATAAGAAATTCATAACATGGTGGTTAATTCGTTTCAAATTAAAAGAAGTTTTTGTCTTTCAAAATATACTTGTTTTAAGGAAGTTCTATTGAGCTCAAGGAAACCTAGCTTTGTATTTTTCAAAGGTTTTTCAAGACTACAGTACGGTTAATTATTTGAGTTCGCATAGCGAAATGTTCAAAACTTTCTCATAATGAGGTAACTTTGTTGAAGAATAATATAAGAAAACTTTACAAATAGTTTGTCGGCATGCTGAACGAATGCCAACAAAAAAGAAAACCACAGCCATAGACATTATTATGCCATAATAATACTTGATATTGTGCTTGTCAAAATTTAATGATATGTCGTGTTTTACTCTCTGATTCTGTGAAATTTACTTAAGCTGAAATAAGCTTTATGCTTAATGCTTTGACTAGAGTTAGCTAGCGCGAAGTAAATATAGAAATAGTGCCATTTACTTAAGAAACTTAAAACATGGGACCTTCACTTTACAAATCAGCAATAAAACAACTTGGATTACGTTCATTAAATCTAGATTAACGTTTTCGAAAATGTAAAATACGCATTGTTCATTTTGTTGCAAAATGGAAAAGTATTTACTTTTCGAAGAAATGACATACAAGTGAAAGCATTGCTCGATTGACAGGACGTTTTTGTGTGTTTGTGTCGGCAAACACTGAATCTTTCAGCATATGTTTCTCAATCTATTTCGATTCTTTACAGTTTTAATTCAACGATAGTAAAATAATTTTAGCCCATAAAGATTTCTTTGCAAAACATTTTGGTAAATTGTGCATTTTGAGTACTTTAAGGTCTCATTCCTTACGGCTGGGTAATGTATCAGGTTTAATCATGTTATCCTTGTTATCACACGCAGCGACTCAGGAATTCACAAATATTATGAATGCTATGGTTGGTTTCATAATGCAGATTGTGACAATCTGGGCTTTTTTGACGCATTATAAAATCAAAGATATTGATCAAATATTAATTCTGGGTTAGCGACCGTTCTTCGCGCGCTTCTCAACCTGTAGATTTTACATTACTTTCTTGTCAAGACTGAAATCTGAGCTGAAAATGAGCAAAATTTGCAAACTCGCTCTTTAATAATTAATATGGCATAAATTCTGACGTTTACCTTAACTGAGGTTTATTTAGATTATGTCTTATTTCATCTGCTACGCAATAATGAATTAACTTTAATTTGGTTTCGGAATGCAAATCAATAAAATGTTGGCGGTATTGTGGAGGTCGAGATACTGACCGTCAATTGCCTTTGCAACACATATTCTTTATACACGAAAAGTGCACATTTGAGCTTCTATTCACACTTACAAAAACTTGCCTGTGGCGGAAAACTAAGTGAAAATGAAAAACACGGAGCCGAAATTCTCAAAGTTTGATTGAGTGGATAATAATCTTACTAACCTAAACCAATCACAAGTCAATAATTCGATTTTCAAGGAGGAGCTAGCATGTAGTACGCACGCGCAGTTGTCATTTTCACCCACGTGGTTTAACATTGTCAAAATTTAACAAGCGTGTTGATTTTGGGGTTTGTTTCGTGGGTTTCATGCACAGTAAAGAAGCGACAGTAAAGAGTCATGGAACCCCAGGGCTTTAGCACTCCGGTCAACTTACATCTTGACTTAAACGAGAATGACACCCCGACTATACCACCAGGAAAGGAATACAAATTGAAAATGGTCAACCTTAATGGAGTTGAAATTGCTGCTTTTAACATTGATGGAGAAGAATTGCTGTGTTTCCCACAAGTTTATGACTATTTTCTCAAAGACATGGTGTCGGGTATGCACACAGTGTATACAAAATTGAAGCGCATGGGAATTCAAGGGAAGAATTGTAACGTGGAGCAAGTTCGGATGATGCGAAGTGTCGGAGCAATTGGGCAAGTTGTAAATCGCTGCAAACTTATTTCAGCCGAGGATTTTAATCGACTTTATGAAGACTGTTTGTTATATAGGTGAGTTAGATATATTCTATATATCTAATAACCTTTTGCGGTCGACAATTAATATTCAGTTTTGGTAAATGTGCAGTTTGCTAATATTTTTCTCAAAATTCTCAAGATTCTTTTCAGGATCAATTATCCCGATCAACATGTTCATTAAAACGAAATTCTCAAATACGAAAGCTGACAAGAACCACAAATCTGGAAATTTAAATTTTGTTTTTATTTTATTAACTTTGAAACCCAAACTTTCACTCCCCTGAAATCATCACAATACATAATGACCGTATTTGAATTTGTTTTTGTTTAAAAATCAAAATATGTTTTTTGATGAAAGATAGAATTCTCATGCTTTTTCTTTGAAAGCGTGGGATAAAACTGTTTTTCAAGGTAAAAACAAAATTGTGTGCGGGGTTAACAGGAGGAATTTGCTTTCGACAAATTACGATAACACTAAGCGTTTCTTCAAAGGAATGTCCAATTTGTTTACATTTGATAATGGAGCCAAAAAGCCAACCTTTCAGCTACTACACTGTTATGTTAATCATTCTAAAGCAATGACCTGAAAAATTTTTGCAAGATAATTCCAATATTTTCTAAAGCAAGTTAATTGACATCAGAATAAATTATTATTTGTCATGTCTCCAGTAACACAAACTTTCATATCCCAAACTCTAATCTCATTTGAAAAATAGCTTTGTCACATAACTATACGCAATTAATATGTCTGCTTTCGTGCCTCAATGGCGGTGTATAATTTGATTTTAGATTAGTTTAATGTGTAATTCCGAACCGCTAAGAAGTCATTTCATTGTCAAATGCTTTTTTTAAAAAGAATTTTAACAATCTACTAAATTTTACTATTTTTATATCTTTAAAGAGGGAAGCATCAACAAAGAAAACATTTCTGCATAAACATGCAACTGTCAATCTCTTTCGATTTCTCTGCCAAACTCTCTTGTAGTAAACTTCTGTGTTTACTAAATGTTGATTTTAAAAATAGTCTTTTTCCGCATTTTCAGTGCGTCTCTTTTGTGTTAAATTCTTAAAATAGAAATTGTTATTGTATTGGTTCTTCGCTGCTATCTCGAAGTCTTGTTTTAATTTAACGAATACTGTACAATTTACACCAACGACGCTCAAATTAGGTACAAATTTGACTTTCCTAAAAGTAAAAGTTCAATAAAAAAAAAAAAAATCGCGGCCTTTGGAATTTCATTTGTTTCATTCCTTGAAAGCTTAAAGACTGAAGTTATTTATGATCAATAAACAATGACAAAAGCAGATTGGCTGGATGTTTTCCTAATTTTCTTATTACGACAATAACTTTGGTTTAAAATGAAGCATTGCCTCTTATACAGTTTTCGCTCCATTTCGGAAAGTAAGCACACAGTTTTGGCGCCATCGCTTATCAGAAGGAAAGGTTAAGAAATATCAAAAAGATTTTTAAAAAACCTTGCTATTAACATTGCCCCGGAGGCTGTAAAAGAGACTATGTTTAGTTCATTTTGAATCACATAAAATGTTAAATTTTATGTTTCAGGGCGATTATTCAATTTCATAAGAAACATAACTTTCTAGTTTTACTTCGCCTAGATAAATGGAACAACAAGTTTAGCAATTTGTAAAGCAACAGTCTTGTCATCAAAGTTTCCGTACCACCCCTTCATATTTATAATACATTCGATTGGACTAGTTTTTATGAACCGGTTGTTCTATTGGTGATGTTAAGGTTTATAGTTGTAATGCATCCTTCAGTAGATAAGATAAACTTGTGTCCGATATTTCACTCTAGAAATCTAAAGCATTTCAAAACGTGTGATCATTGCCGTGAAATAGTCTGACGTTTCTCGAGAGTTGGTCTTTTATCAGAGCAACCGCATGTGTTAATAAATTGTCGAGCTTTCTTCAACATCGTAAATAATATTATCTTAGATGTAAAGTGAAAATACGTTAAAATATTGTCATGTAGTACTAGTCGCTCGTGTCTGACTTTTCGGCTAAGCCGAGACAATAGTTTGAACCAACGAAACCTCATCGATATTTCAGTCTTGAGAAATTAGATAGTCATTCATTAATTATATGCTTTTCATTTTAAATATTTTGTGTGACAGAACTCGTCAATTGTAACAAGCTAAAACAGCAAACTTTGAAATGCTAAAACAAGAAATCATATCTTGATTCAACGCGCTCTGACATTTTTCACTTTTCTCGATATATGATATTTTCCTTTTTAATTTGTTTCGGTGTTTATCACTAATGAAGCTTTAGAACTTGACCTTTTTTGAGTTAGTATTCTAATAACGACAAAATCACCAAGGCGCGCTAACGAAAGTCATTCATTTGATATCTGAACACGTTAATAGTGAATCAACTTATTACGATTTACAAAACACCGTTAATCTTTTGGTCAACATTGGAAGTTCTTAGATATTTAGAACATTTCGCTATTTTCGGCCTCGTATGTTTTTGACGGAAATGTTGTATTACACAAATGCAATTATTAGAAGGAAAATTATTTTTTTCCATTTAAAAAAAATTTGGAATCATAAATCCACGTTAGAAAAGAGAGTAACAATTCCTTGTCATTTATTAACTATATAATTATAAGGTCTACTTTTTTGGAGACAATGCTTTACATACACACTTTTTTGTTATAAGAACCAGTAAATTTTGCCGCGGCTCATTGTTTACCTTAATTTTTTGGCAGCTTCAGCTTCAATTTGTTCTTAATCTTGTTCTTATTTCTGTGATTCGTTTGAAATGATAACAAATCAAAACAAAAAGACAAAATTGAAAAACAGTGCTGATCTTCTGTATTTTGAGGAGATCTCTGTACATTTATCTAAGATTACTTACCACTGTGCATTTTGTCCTCCCTCGCAGTTCTCACCCATATGCTGCAGCGGTCAATATTTTGTTGCTTAATGGTTTTACAAGATTCAGTAAAGTTTCAACTCGAAACTTTTTCACTTTTTTGTTCTCTTAAATTGTTCTTAATTTTCGGCCAATTTGAGCCTCATTGTTCTTATAAAGTGGTTCTTACAAAAAAAAAGCGTGTATTTCATTGACGGTCCAATGTTCCTTACACCCTGCCTGTCTAAGCCGGATATAATCTTTCTAGGTATGCCATTTGAAAGACACGGAACGGCAAATTTTACTTATAAAAATCACATTTTATATTAGTTTTAAGCTTTATGGCTATATTGGACTCAAGAGCATTAGCCGAGAAACATTTTCATGATTTTCGTTATTAAATTATGTATCGATCAATTCGAACCTTCAACAACAACCCCCCGGGGGGAGGGCATTTGACAGTAGCCTTTTGCCGGGGACGGGAATTTGACGTTAGGAAGTTCCCGGGCGCTGGGAATTTTTTTTTTGAAGCAAAGGGAGGGGGAGGGCTGCGTATTTAAACAAACAACGAAATTTTAAATTGCATATATTCGTTTTCCTATGGTGAATTTAAGTGTCTTTAGACTTTAAACTTGCTACCATTTTGATTATACATACAGCATAAAAGTTCAGCTGTTCAGTGAGCTGTGTATTATGTTAAAGTTTAATATTCAGCTCTACTTTGATTATTTAATACACATTTAAAAACTGTCTTATTAGTGAAAAGATTACAGCCGATATCAGCAAAAACCCATTTTATTTTTGTCCCAGGGGTGGGGACATTTGAACTAAAATCTTTCCACCTGGCTGGGCAATTGACCAACAATCTTGTCCCAGGGGCCAGGAATTTAAAATTTCCCCCTAAAGTCTATAAAATTGTCAATGTTATAGTACTTGCTCTATTTAATAATAGTAACAATGCTAGAAAAGCACTCTAGAGTGCAGACCTTCGCCAAGCATATTATGAAGAATCCTTTAGAAAATTCCTGGATCCACACTGCTATCCAGATCATCCCCAAAATTTATTCAGTTCTTCTTCATTCCATATCCAACATTTCCTGAAATCTCATCAAAATCTGTCCATAAGTTTTTGAGTTGTGTTGCTAGCAAACAAGCCCACAAACAAACAAACAAACCCTCCCGAAAACATAACCTTCTTGGTGAAGGTAATTAATAATTTTATAATAATTTATAATAATAGCCATATCAACAAGAAATACACTACAAATAAATTTTTCAAGACCAAGAAAGTTTGGAAGTAAGTGAAGAATCAGTGAAGGATTACTTAAAACAAAGAAAAAAAGTCAAAACATAATCTTTGCAACAGACGGTTGATTTTAAAAAGTTTGCAGCTCATTTTCTAAACGCAAAACAAACAAAAAGGCTTCAAAATCTAATGCAATTGCATTCACAGCATTATTTAAACATAATGCATTTGATACAAAATTTAAATTTAAATATATTTTAGTATGTCTTTTTAAAAAATTGTACTTTGCGAGTGAATCACGAGTTACGCTCACTCACGAAATAAAAGTTCTGCATGAATTATTGGCGAGTATTTGGCGAGTGCTACTGAGGCGTGAAGTTGTCACTCACATTTTACATGCTTGCGACTCGCCCATGTGGGGAAACTTCACGGGCGGCACTGTACATGAAAAAAGGTCAACATATAGATGCTAAAACTGATGCAGCTTGATTTCAAGGCAGTTATTTAAGGCAGTATGATATGTTTTGAAACCAAGAAAATTGAGCCATAATTAATATTTTCTTTTTTGTTTGTGATATAGAAATTGCTGGAGCATGTACAATGAAAACAGACCAGCAAAAGCAAGAGGTGACAATGTCTTTTTTGTATAAAATTGCAATGTTTTTATTTTGTTTATGAAATAATTAATTTTTTAGCCTATTGTATAGCCAGTCTTCAAGATAGCAATCCTTAACAGTACATTTAGGCCAAAAAAGAGTTAAGAAAATAAACTTAATGGCAACAAAGTATTTCCAGAAATAATTGTAATATAAATTTTTATATACTGTAGTAAAAACTGGTATAAAACAATCTGTGGACTTCATAAAAAAGTTTTTAGGTCAAGTGCTGGATAACAAAAATAAAAGTGTATGTGTTGTGGTTCAAATTTAATCTTTGGTTTGAATTTTTTTAACCCAGCTTAAAATTTTCCAGCCAGTTTAGAATTTTCAAACCAGTATTTAAAATTTTGAAAGTAGATATAATAAATTTTTCCTAACTAGTGGTAAGAAAGAAAATATTTGAGAACTTGCATCGATTGTTGTGTGGCCTAGTGGTAGTGATAGTTGACTTGAAATCCAGATTATAGAGGTTCAAATCTTGGTGAGTACAAATAAAACTTCTTTGTGAAAAACATGTGGTTGATTAATGTGTGTGGGGGGTGGGGTGCAATAGTTGGGTTAGGGGTGCAGTGTAGGTGGGAAATGGGGTTAGGGTTGGGGTTAGAGTTAGGATTAGGAGAACTGGAAGAGAAGTGGAGAAAAATGTTTTTATTCAATTCAAAATAGATAAAACTAAAAAAAAGTTAGAATTTTTTTCATTAGTTGGAAAATTCTAAACTGGTTGGAAAATTTTAAACTGGTTTGAAAATTCACAACATATGTACAATAATGGATTCATAGAGAATAGAATAAAAATAGACTTATTTTATTGTTTACACCTAATAAAACTTTAAACATGACATTTATTTTTGGCTACTCTGATGGTAGCCTTCATCATGTTTCTTTTGTTGAAGTTTTACCAAGACACATGAAAGCCTGAAAGATGTACTATTAGAATATTGTTGTATGAGAAAGAAAACCAAAAAAAAAATTAGAAAACAAAGTTGAAGCTAAACATTCTTTACTTCTCATTTATATCACCATCAGCACCACCATCATTACCACCATCATCATTACCACCACCATCATTACCACCATCATCATTACCACCATCATCATTACCACCATCATCATTACCACCACCATCATTACCACCATCATCATTACCACCATCATCATTACCACCATCA
>JANCMA020294526.1:0-12147 GCA_024336925.2 Zoanthus solanderi | reverse complement strand
ATTAGAGAAAGCCAATTGATTGTTTTGATACGAAAAATCGTTCAAATCCGCAAAAATTCCAGTAGTGAAAGGGTTAAACTTGAACTTTTTGTCTTAAGAAGTCTTTGAAGTTGTGCTCAGAGAATGTATATTGCACTAAAATAGCTTGCCCTTGTATAGATTGGTATTGGTGTAGTTTTGGGTTCTTCAATCAATTAAAACCTGTCAATCAGTAACTTTATTTAATGCAGTTACAGTTTATTGAAATGAAAGAGGATATGTTGCAGATTTTTAAGGTTATTATAGAAAACAAACAACTGGAGAAACTGTTCAAAATAAGTAAATACTTGACAAATGGGTTTGAAAGATTTGTTTGATAACAATTCTTGATGCATTGTAAGAATATGCAGTTTGAATTGAATTATACAGATTGTTGTAGACAGTTAGTGTTTATGTATCTTGCAAGGTTTCAGATAAGAGTTGAGAAAAGGTGAATTTCACCAGTACTCTCTTGACTTTTGAGGAATATTCACCATATCTTCACAGGGTTTCGCCAGAGCAATTTTAGGGTTGGAAATCAGATAAATTGTATAGTTAAATGTCAAAATGCATGCAACTTAAACTCTTTAGGTTTTAAGCTGTATGTCTTTTGTGTCACACAATAATTATTAATTCAAAGATTTCTGTGATGGAAAATACTGCAAACCTTGCTGTGAAGCTTCGATGGCATACAATGTCTGTTTCTTTTGCAACTTGATATTTCCTTTGATTATCTACCAAGTTTGTAAAAATTTACTTTTCGGTTCAGTTTTTGTTTTTCTTAATTTGGCTTGAAGTCAGAGGTTTGTCAACTTTTAAGGAAATTACAATTACTGTTTCTACCAATTTTATTTTTTTTTGTCCATTTGCATGTGAATTGTTTGATACTAAACCTAAAGCAAACCTTTTTCTACTCCAAAAGTATACTTTGAATTCCAAACGTTTATATAACATTCCAAACTCAGTCAAATACAGTTGCTCAAAATAAGGGAGTTTTATTCTATTAAAGAATAGTTTTTTAAAAAAAAAATAATCAAAATATAATTTATATTATCAATGAAATTGAAACTTAAAAGTATTCTGCACTATTCAATCTTTAAAAATCCCTTTGACTGTATTTTAGGGAGGGGCACATGTGTGTACCAATTAAAAATTAGCTGGCACTTTCTATAAAGACAACTTTTAAGCTACCACTTGAATTTTGTAGCCAAACCATAAAAAAGTTAACTGAAACCCTGATCTTCAATTTAATGCTGAAACAGTGGATAGGTTTGATGAAAATGTGTAATATGAAGAAGAAATGGCAGTAAAGTGGGTTTTGCATTGAGTACAGAAGATTAGTGAGAATGAAGAGCAATTTTAATTATTTTTCGTAGCCAATTTGAATGAGGCATCTTTTTGAGGCATCTGGAAAAGCCATAAATTTGAGTTTTCAACCCGCTTGTTTTATTTTTATGAAATAGTGTTTTTTTTTCTTTTGTCTTAAAACATCAATTTATCAAATGAAAGAATTGTTGAAAGAGAGAAGGTTATTGTGTGTTTAACAGAGAGGATGATTATGTTGTTCTTGGTGGTGAAATACCTTAACTTAAAAGAACTTTTCTTACCTGGAAATAACTGGAAAATCTTGGTGTTTTAGAATCTTGATGAAATTTCATTTAGATGTTAATGCAGCAAGAATGTGTACATTTAAACGGGCTGTTTTGAATTTTAATTATTGTGTTTACTTTCGCTTTTAGCTAAAGCAACATTTGAAGCCATTTCCAAGACCTATTCTTACCTAACCCCTGATATGTGGAAGGAAACACAGTTCTCTAAGGTTCCTTACCAGGAATTTACAGATTTCCTGGCCAAGACTACAACCACTGCCCAGAAGGCAGCTGCAAAATGAGTAGCTTAAAAGAATGGTTTTTACAAGTCTCATTTAATAAAGTGCATTGAACAAAGATGATTTAGTTGTTTGTTGTTTGTACTTGAATTTTCAATTCATTCTTTTTTTTTTACTGCATTTCAAAATTTGGGATTTTAAAAGGCAATTGAGGGGGGGGGGGGACTTTCATACTGTCTAAAGAGTTAATGAAAGAAGAAGAGAAAGCTATGCACGCTTTTTAATAAGAACCAGTAAATTTTGCAGTTTTTCCGTTTCTATTAATGTATTTAATTTAATTGTGTTACCGAATATAACTACAAATACCAGGGTGTTGTAATGGACGAGTGCCTAACCTGGAAGAACAACTGCCCTCAATTTCTTAATTATTTCAAGTTTAACAAAGATTGTATAAACAGGACAACCAGGCAGAGCAACAAAATAAGACTACCTTATATCAAATTGGAGTGTACGAAAAAAGGTTTTTCTTATCATGGTGGCATCGTTTTTAATCAAATTTGATGATATATTTTAAATGTACCTTGTAAATAGTTTCAGATTTAATGACCTTAATATTTCTTATTCTTAGTATTTTAGGATTTTAACATTGTTACATTTTTAGGGCTTCCATTGATAACAGCGGTTTGTTTTACCAATTACTGATGGAATTAACCAGTTTAACTGATAGTATCGTTCTCGTAAATTGTTACAAAAGGCTATCCCACCTGCACCAACGGGTAAAAAGGCTAGAAAATCGTGTTGTACTTTGAATTATCTTTTTCACAGTTTAACAAACTGATTTTACATGTACATTATAAGAAAAAGCTCAACTGAAAACATGAATTGTTGCTTTTTTAAAACTACCATTGGCTAGGTTTCGGAAAACAGCACATTAAGTGTGCAAGTTAAACAATAGAAAATCGTTGTTAAGATGAGCCACTAGACTTAAGGCAACTTCAGTAATATATTCCTATAGACACAGGCATAGTATTGAGTTAAAAACCCAAAGTAGCTGTAATTGTATTTCAGTCGTGTAAAGAACCCAGAATGATCAAGTTGTATAAGAAACATTTGTATTTAATAAAGTATTGAAATTATTGAACGACTCAAAAGCAACAGAGAGGCGAGCTTCATATTTGGTGAACTAAATTGAAAGACAAGCGTCCTTAACCTTGAATTCCTATCAAATGTTTACATTGCAATCAAATTACATCAGGCATACAAGTTAAAGTTAACTGGTAATTTTTCTTTCAAATCATTGTTGTTTGGAAATTTCAGGACCAAATTAGTTTTACGTTTTTTCTAAAGTATAGATAGCACAAACGTGTTAGTAGCTAACTTGAAGCCACTATATTGGGCACTATGACCACGTTGGTAGTGGGCTTTACCCCTTTAAACTACCATATAATATATAGTGAGCCTGACTGCTAGCAGCCATAATAATAATAATAATAATAAAAAAAACTTTATTTCAGTGTCAGTTAAAATAGCAGTACACCCACTAAGTAAGGACAATAACTAAAATATCTACAAACAAAATTACATACATATATATATGTATGCACACACACACATATATTTATCTATATAAAATAAAAATATATATAAAATATAATTGTATTATAAAAATATACTACTATAAATAAGTTCTTTATACAAATTAAAAACAAAAAACGGACCCAGAGCAGCTCACAAGCGACCACCGCAATAGCTGCCCGCCATGCCTGTAACAACCAGGCTATGAAATGCACAACGAACAGCCATCGCCACAAGCAAGCCGCTCCAAGTCCATTTTTCTGGTGTCTCTTTTGAATTCACCAATCGTGGCAGCATTGCGCAGTTTCCTCAATGAATGTTTCCCGTAACTGGTAGTATTGATTCTAGGAATAACAAACTCTTTAACTCTCAAATTGTTTCGGTGTAGTGGAACGACAGGGTTTACCCTAGGGCTGCCTCGGCTAGATTTTATAAGCAGCTGTTTTTTGAGGTCTCATCGGCGATGGCATAGCTAGCAAACAGGCTCATGTTCCCAAAAAGAAGATAAGTAATGGCAAAAGTGCAATGCTTGTGAGATGTGGCTACAAAGATGAACTCAAGTATGATAGCACAAACGTGCTGGTTTCTAGCAATCAGGTTCACTATTTTTTGTGGCACTTTAAAGGGCTAAAGCCCACTACCAACGTGGCCATAGTGCCCAATATAGTGGCTTCAAGTTAGCTACTAGTACTTTTGTGCTTTCTATACTTGAGTTCATCTTTATAACCACATCCCACAAGCATTACGCTTTTTTCATAAGTTAAATTCTTTCTGTTGGGTGTCGTTTTTTTGTAGAAAAATTGTGATTAATTCTACAAAAGAAGTTTTAAAGTCAAAAGAACTCTAAAAAAGAATTCAAAAAAGAGTTATTTTTAAGTAGAATTCTGAAGAACTGTAATATTTTGAAATGGTTTAGTTGCTACGAACTTTTGCCATAGTCCCGAACCTTGGGGGAAATGATGCATTTTGACTGAAGATTTGGCCCCAAATGGTCGGGCGTGGTTGTCGCAGATAAGATGTCTGCCTTCAAACCACAAGGTCCCCGGTTTGATCCCCGGCTCTGCCAAGATTTGAACTAATTTGTGCGACTTTCTTTCCCGCCTAAGCTAACTCAGCTTTCCATCCTTCCGGGTTAGGTAAATGAGTACCAGCTTCTGCTGGGAGCTAACCTGCAATGGATTAGTGTCCCGTCCAGGAGGAGTCAAATACTCTCATCCGCTTAATACTACAGAAATCGGAGATAAGCGCCGGCTCTATGGGCCACTAGGCTTGTAAAGGATTTAGCTTTAGCTGGGTCGAGGTTTTGCTCAAGTTTGACTTTAGTCTATGTCAAATCCCCCACCGTGGCCCCGGGAGGGGAGGGGAGGTGGGCGTTTCAATCAAGTGGTGCATAAACTTAGTTTAATATGAATAAGTTATAGGGCACATTCTTTGTTCAACTTTAAAGATTAAGATAGAATCTGAATAGAGTAGAAAAACATAACTTTACCTAAATTTTCGTAGTAGCTATGGTGATCTTATATTCTACCTTTTAGTCCTTCTGCAATCATTGTCATCTTTAACTTTCGTTTGAAGATGTATAGAGAGTACACGGTGGTGCGAAGATATGAATTTTATTTTCGAGTTGTGAAAACAACGTTGTACCATCGAGTATTGCACTAAGAGTAATTTCATAAGAAAATTTTGAAGTTCGGAAAACATCAGTGCTTCTATCTCTTGTTGCTCAGTTATCACTGCCATATATCATCGGTCTGAAAATCCGAATCATATTCGGTTCTCTTTACAGGAGCTGCCATATTGGGGGGGAAAATGCTTTAGGAAGCCAGTGCGCCGCATACATCCGGGACACTTGGTTCACAACTGTTTTTCATATCTTCATTAGAGAAAATATGGAAAATACGAGTTTTTTCGTTTCCGGTAGAACACCATTATCCATATAATAAAGAGAGAATATTATATGCTCCTAAGTGGATACGAATTTTATTTTCGAGTGTTCAAGTTGATATTTCACGAGCGAGCGCAGCGAACCAGAGTGCTAAGATATCAACTTGAACACGAGAAAATTGCATTCGTATCCACAAGCCGGGACATGTAATATTCTTTTCATTATACAGGCACCGGTGAAATACCAGGACAACGGTTTCTTGGACTACGTTTTTATTCGTTTTAAACGTGCGTGATGCTGTGATGGTAATTTCCTATTGGCTAGACTGAAGTAGTCATGATAACCATAATATCTTCACATTGTAAAAGATAAAATTGGTATCTTCCTGGATACCAGATTTTCGTCACAAGGGAAGTCTTACTAATTCATCGGTGTCTGTATATTAAAATGAAATACCACAAAAAGAACAATATATTGCTGTACAATGCAAGTTTTAGTTATTTGATATTTTCTAGTCTTGGGGAGAACCCAAATTGTAGCCAGATTTTATAATATTGCGTTAAACATGTTCAGTGAAGGTAAGATGTTGAACAATATTAATATTAACTCTCAAAACTAAAATAGTATTTAGTTAAAATTATATCAGCTGCAATTGGCTTAGATTCGCGACAAATTCAGTTTGTTGTCAGCGTCCATAGATAATTGGCAGCTTAATATGATGAAGAATAGGTTGTTTTAGAAAATTTTAAAACCATTCCACAAAAAAAGCCATGAACGTATCCTAGCGTCATTTTAGCAGATATTCTGCCGTGTGCTTAAAACAATTCCAACTCTCCTTAGCATCCTCATTGCAATAAGGTTAATGTTAGCATTCCTCACTGCAACAGGGTTAATGTTAGCATTCCTCATTGCAATAGGGTTAAGGTTAGCATTCCTCATTGCAATAAGGTTAATGTTAGCATTCCTCACTGCAATAAGGTTAATGTTAGCATTCCTCACTGCAATAGGGTTAATGTTAGCATTCCTCACTACAATAAGGTTAATGTTAACATTCCTCACTGCAACAGGGTTAATGTTAGCATTCCTCACTACAATAAGGTTAATGTTAGCATTCCTCACTGCAATAAGGTTAATGTTAACATTCCTCACTGCAATAAGGTTAATGTTAGCATTCCTCACTGCAACAGGGTTAATGTTAACATTCCTCACTGCAACAGAGTTAATGTTAGCATTCCTCACTGCAATAGGGTTAATGTTAGCATTCCTCACTGCAACAGGGTTAATGTTAGCATTCCTCACTGCAACAGGGTTAATGTTAGCATTCCTCACTGCAATAGGGTTAATGTTAGCATTCATCATTGCCAAGGGTTAATGCCAGCACAGAAACTTTTAAGCTGTAAGAATGCAAATTCTATAAGTGCCAACTTTTAATTTTGTACTTTAAATTCTCATCTTGAACACTGCATTGTTTTACAGCCATGGTGAGTTTTTTTATGTATTGTTCACAGTTCTTTCAGTTGAAGCACAGCTATACTTGTTCACCCTCTTGTGCAAACAGCTTTCCAGAAGCATGTGCAGTCTCTGCTCTGCATGAAAGTCGGAATTGCAGTTGGGAATTAAGCTACCTTACTGATTGAAACCTCAGTCTACCACTACCTCTCGCTCTCCTAGAGAGACCCTGGGAACGAGGTTGCGACTAGAGCAGGTACCCTATAAATCCGTTTCCAGCCGGGCCACAGGAGGCCCTGGGAACGAGATTGCAAATACGAGCTAATGATAATACTACTACTAATAATAACACTAACACTAACGATAACGATAATGATATTAATCAAGCCTTTGTTTATACACAATTAAAAGGAGGTAAACAGACGATAGCTGTACAACTGATGTGGCAGTGTGCTAGATTACAATCTAAGAATTTAAGAGTATATAATTTTAATAATTAACCTTTTATCCACCCAACTGTATATAACTAACTATATGAGTACTGTCTTGTCTAACTATTTTGTCTGTTATGTCTGACTTTATCTACCTACCAGTATCCAGTGTCTAATTATATATATAATAAGAACTATCTGCCTCTCTGACTATCTATGTAAGATGGTGGAATGGCAAAAATATATAATTTGGAAAAATTAAGAATAAATTGAGCCTGAATGTTAGCATGCATGCAGCTCTGGATAGCTGTTTCGTGTAGTAGAACGCCAGGGCTTACCCCTGATGGGGGCTAGCTGCCTTCGCTAGATCTTATTAGCAGCTGTTTTGAGATTTCTAGGCCTCATCAGCATGGCATAGCTACCAATTTTATCAAGCACAGATTCCAACGAGAGCTAATCAAGAACAAATTCAATGTGATGCTTGTGGGACGTCAATTCATAATCATATACACATTTAGGCTACGTTGATACATACGTAGAAAGCAATAGCTATTTCAGAATATTACTGTAAACAGTGCCAAAATCAAGTTACTAGCGAATAATTATAGCGCATGTGTGCTGGTACTAAGTATTTACAGCAACTTTATTTATTTTTTATTAAATTAACAACAATTTTCATTTACATGAAGTCCATTTACGCCCGCAAATAGCAGGTGTTCCAGAAATAATTACGGGGTTTCCTTCTTATTATTTAACTTTAAACTTAGCCTCTTGATTTGACCTGCTTTGCCTTTTGTTCAACTTATATATTAGCTCGCCCAAGAGTACATTATATAGGACATTTTAAAATCCAAATCATGTTTTTAAACATAGTTAGTTTTCACAACTAATTCTTAACGCTACCCGCCTCGATTAGCATCTGGCTATTTTGCGGGCTTAGCTTTTTCTTGTATTCGATCTAATTATGTGAATTAATAAAGTTGTTTTTGTGCTAGTCGAGGCAGGCGGAAACTATATATAATAGGCAGTAAGGCCACGTTGATAGATACCAAGAAAGCAATAGATGAGTTTCAAAATATTACTCTAAGCAGTATTAGTGGAAATCTAGTCACTATTTATCGCAATACTGCAATCTGATTGGCTATCGTACTCACTATCTATCACGTAACAGATAGCCTCTGCAGGATATAAACAAGTAATGCAATATGGCGTCTCTTTCCCGCTTTTCGGAAGAGGAACTTAACGCTCATATTCAGAAAGCAGTCCCAGGGAAAACTAAAATAGCAACAAAATATGATACTAAAGTTTTCAAATGTAAGAAAAAAATGAATTTGATGTATCAATTTGACAGTTTCTCTCGAAAATAGTCGCATACTGTAAATATAGAAACAAACGAGACTTGACCGTTTCAAACACAAATTTTTTTTTTTTTTTTGTAAAATAGTATCACTGTTCGTTTGTTTATTTTTCAGAGATTTCTACTAAAACAATTAGAATGCTCACTCACAATTTCTATCGCCAATCAATACAAATTGCGAACTCGTATTCTAATTGTAAATAGAATAAAAATATTAGCAGTATGTGTACTAGTATTAATAATATAAGAACAAAGGCTTCGCAACCTTTTTAAAATTTATGCTTAATCCGTATTGTCTATTAACAGCACCTGATTTTCATCGTCCCTAAACGAAGTTTCTTGCAATTCTGGTGGTTTGTACCAAGTCATATTCCTAACTGACATCAGAATTTTCATGTGACCCATACGTAAAGCCACGCCTTCCCTTTTCCTTCTTTCGTCGTCAATATCATTCATGGGCAGGTCGATATTGTGCAGTATTTCAGTCCTGGGTGAAGGCTGACCCTGTGATATCGTTTCCCATACGTTCACACCGTCCACTGGTGGGACATCTGCATTTTTTGAGCACTCCATATTTGCACCTACAAAATTAAAAATCCCCAATCAAAAGAATGCAAAAACGTAATGATTGTGGGATGTGACTTAAATGATAACTACAGTAGAAGTAAAACTAAGGTGTGAATGCACGAGAAAAAAAATATGTACAAAATGGAAGTTAAAAAAGTGTAAAATTCTCTCACACTTTTATTTTGTATATATTTCAGTTTTGCACATTTTCTTCTTAGTTATTTAAAAGCTTTAATCTCAAAGACGAAAGCTTAAGTTTTTAATCTTTTAACCAGAGAACGCTTATTATAAACTAATACAGTTTTATGTAGTCCAAACTTTTTGCCGGCAAAAACTTAAGGCGGATTTCCACTTGCTATTCTCTCTCGAAATTTTGTCGAGAGAAATTTTTTCGAGCGAAATAAATTCGCAGTTTCCGTTTCCACTAAAAAAATTCAAAAAGTGCGCTTAAAAACATGGCACCGAATCGACGACAGCTTCTGCTACTACTTTTGCTTTATCAACGTATCAAAAGAAAACATAACAAGAACTTTTGTTCCATATACACGGATACGATTGAATTTCTGCAACCAATGTTTGTAAAATGACGTTTTCGGTAGGTGATGACTGTGCTACGTCTCGTGGCGATTCAGGTTCTGCCATGCTACTCTGCTGCTCGTCATCACAAGAAATCGCTGATGTTCCTTCCTCTACCATTTGACTACTGTTCCCATTTTCACCTTCACTATTATAGCTCAAGTTTCCAGGTTGCTGAAACTGCAATCCTGCTGCTTGCATTGCTTGAAATAAAGCTAGAGGAGTCAAGCTTGTGGTGGAATTTTCTACACTTAAAAAGGTGTTGTCGAACGCCATGTTGAATGCAAATACTAATGTCTCACACACGTGACTAATTCTACGGACTTCATTGGCCCAAATCCTTATTTCGCGCGAAATGAAAATATAAAGTAGCTTTTGGTTCAACTTTTCGGCGAAGCGTTTTTCTTTTCGCTGAGAATTGATATTTTACCCACTGCGAATGAGTGAATTGGCTTTCGTGCGAACTTTTTCCGCTTTTCGCTCAAAAAGTTGTAAGTGGAAATCCGCCTTTACCTGGTAGCGAAGTGATAGTGAGGTGACAAAACTGGGTAACTAATTTTACACGAAATAACAATGATAGTAATTAATAAATTGCCGAGAACTAATTTATGGTTGTGAGCAAAGCAAGTAGCCTCCTATTTGGAACACAGTGTAATCTTTGGATGTCACTAGCAACGAACATGCGATATATACGATCAGCGGTTCAAGTCCATACCGTATCAAGAGGCGATTCAAGGATGTCACTAGCACTTCGGTACACACGATACATGCGATCAGCAGTTCAAATCAATACATTAAATGCAGAAATCAGAACAGTATTGTCACTCTGACAAAATAGTGTATTGTACTCACAGCACTTACTTTCTATTAGAAATAACTAGTAATTAACTAAATATGTTTTAAACTAACACCAATTGGGTATACAAATAAAATATATTACCTTCCTCACGGATGACCTGTTTTTAAAAGCTATAAAAGGCAAACTTCAGAGAATCATGAACTTTCCAACTTACCAGCTAGAGCCAGAAGGGTAGGGTACCAGTCTGTCACATGAAGTAATTCCTTACAAATAACTCCACTTCTCTTTAACAAAGGACCATGGACAAAGGCTACTCCTCGCACCCCACCCTCCCAAAGTGTGCCTTTGTGCCCACGAAGTGGCCAATCATAGCCTCCTCCTCCAGGGATTCCACCATTGTCTGTACTGAAAACCATCAGGGTGTTTTCCCATAGACTGAAAGCCAAATTAAAAGTTTCAGGTTCTGCTAACCCTTTAAACTGTCTAAAGAATTATCTTATTTGTTAAAGAAGGTTTTCCCTTGTTTTTCACTGTTGTATGACTTGTATCTGTTTTTGAATTAAGTGTGCGTGCGTCATATAAAATAAATATGTTAATATAGGTTTATACTATTTTTTACTCTATTTGATATCAATGGCTGCCATGATCTACGGTGGGCCATCTTTACAAGCCTCTTGGTTTTCTGATGGCTCTTTCAGCCGCAATACTTTGTATTTTTTATAACTTATTAAGTATATTCTGTAAACATTTGGTGGCAAATAAATAAACAAAGAAACAAATATCTTGGAGGCTCATTTTTGTGGCTACAACCTTGAGGCGGCAATAAGCAAAAATAGCTGAAACTTTACAAACCAAGTGGCCCATAGAGCTGGAACTGATTTCCAGTTTAACTGTAGTCTTAAACGGATGTGAGTCTCTGACCCAACTTGAAGGGACACTAATCCCATTAGCTCCAAGGCGAAGCTGGTACTTTATTTACCAGCCTCATAAGCGTGAAAAGCTATATCAGTATTGTTGGAAAAGAAGCTCACACAAATGATAAAATTGCGGCAGAACTGGGGATCAAACTCAGAACCTTATTGACCACTTTCATAAATGGTGGCTATTTTAATATTCTTTTGTCTGTATTAAAATTTGCCTGGCTAGCCTTGTTTGGGTTAAAATATTCTTTTGAACTTTTCACTCAAAGACGAGGCCAGCAAGGCAAATTTGAATACAGACAAAAGAATACTAATTAAAAATAGCCGCCATTTATGCAAGTGCTCTATGACTAAAAGGCAGAGATTTTATCAACTGCTTCAACCACTTCATCTATATCTCGGCAATACAGAGAAAAAAGCTGACACGAATATCGCATTATATATAATAAAGCAATTACGTTATTTGGCTGGCATATAGTTTATTTATGGCCCGATTTGCATTATTTGCATCCGGATGAAGCGAGGGTATTAAATGATGCTACGAGGGTCACAAATATACTATATGCACAACAAACGTAATTTGATTATCATTATTATCAACATAAAAAGCCAAATTGTACAAATTCTGAGCTTACGATAGATTGTATAAAATTATAAAATGCTATGACCTACGTAAATAAATTATATATAAAAAAATTTGAGAAGACTTATACAAGCCTTGGGGTTTAAGTCAAGCCTCCTT
>JANCMA020294419.1:0-12148 GCA_024336925.2 Zoanthus solanderi | reverse complement strand
CTTCCTTTAGATGTTTTTTAAATTGAGAAATGCTGGATGCCAATTTAATTTTTTCATCAACTGAATTCCATGCTTTAGCACCATTAAATCTAATGATAAGATAATGTGTTGTATTAATCAAAATGGACTTTTTTCAAAACTATACAAAAGAAATATTTCTATTATATGCAATGACATCCTTGACTGAGTGTTAAAACTATACCCTTAGTTGTTGTAAAGCATAGCGAAAATTTTAACCAGTTAAAAGAAGATTACGTTTTCCCTAATAACAATATAAATTATTTTTAACAAATAATAAAACAACATTGTTTCACCCTGTTCTTTCAACGCGGAGTAAAAGTAGAACAGCGAGCAAATTGACGAAATACTTACCTGTAAAGGGGTTCAGCTTTAGAATACATGGCCTGGAAGAAAATCAAGTGAAATACAGGCAACTATCAACAGAACAACAAATTTTGTTTTGTTTCAGGTCAACTTGACAAATATCACTCAAAGAATGGACTATTAGTATTACAAGCGGTGCAAACTGATTACGAGAGGTCTAAAGCAATCAAGCTCTGCTCACGTGAATCTATCAAGTAACATTGCATGCACGATTCACCAGTTGTCGCAATCGGGAAACTGCTTCACTGTTAAACTTATTCAGATTTATAATAATAATTTATTAACAATAATAATAACAATCATAAAAATAACAATTAATTATACAACTACTATTAATAATACATATAACAATAATAAATGCCTTAGCACATAATTATCAGTTTCACAACTGATGACAGAGTGGCCATAGATTGGAATTAGGCTAATAATTCTATATAAAAATAGATATATGTATATGTATATGTATATGTATAACATGTTATTTAATATGAAAAATACGTTCAAGGCAAAGTTATAGTTGTTTAAAACCATACATGTTGTCAAGTATACAATTATATAGTCATAGAATTTCAGTTTTAGGTTTGCATATAAAAGTTATTTAGTCTGAACGCTAGGTTGTACTTCGATAAAATACATGTTAATTTTTTTTTATCAAGTACAGTGCCAAGCAATTTCCCTTTGAGTGTTTTGGCTTTCGACCAGTTTCGAATTACTAGTGGCCACTGATTTCATTACGCAAATACATGTACGAATATTCATTTTTTAATTCTGAACGTGAAGTGAAACGTCATATATATAGCCGGAGGAAAAAAAGCATAGCACTGACAATATGTCCTCGCGGAATGCCTTGCCAGGTAATTGTTAACAGAGAGACGCACGTTCATTTATTTTTACACACTATTTTCTAGCCATTAGAAAGGAAAGAAAATATTTCACCCTTGGTTCGCTACAGCTAAACATCTTAAACTCCTGCAGCAAAGTAGCATTATTTACGAGGCCTATTTTCTACCAGCTTGAAAAAACACTACTGTCAATAGAGATATTTATCAATTTTACAAAGGGTGCCACTTCAGGAATCTCACACTCAGATCATCATGACCTGTAGATTTGCTTAACGATAAACTAGTAATAATCATGGATTATGTAAGAGCGTTCGTTCAATTGTAAATCGCAGAGAGTTCGATTTGTCGTTAGCATTGCTATAATCGTAGTGCAAAGAGTCGAGTGATTTCTCCTTTTTTCTCCTTGGAAGGAGCTTTTTTTTAAAAAATTTTTTGAGAGTGCTATCTTCCATATTATGTCATGAATAACCGTAATATTAGAGTACAAAAAAAGTACAACAAAACCTTCGATCGATTTCTTGCGCATAAGCGCTTTGCACGAAGAGATCACGTGACCAGTTTGAGCTACTAGAATCAGACAACAAACTATGTGATGTAAATCAGAAGTATCATTGAATAAATATGGTCATCAACATATTTCAACAAACTGTTTTACTCTTGTCAGAGAAATTCTTCCATTACTGAAAAATACAATACAGCGACTGGGGTATCAATAGAGAAAAAAAAAACTCTGCTTTCTCCACTTGGTTGATCGCGAAGAAAATGACAACAAGGCTTTGGAACAAAGATCACGAGGCGTCAAAACATGATCGATCAACGTAGGGCGTGGAAGCGAGGCTAAGTCAGTGAACGACATTTTGCCTCGAAAAGCTATAGCATTGAGCGAGATTAGGAAGCGTTCGTCGAACTCACGCAATTACTGAATTTGCTTATTTCAGATACATTTTTTCCAAGTGTCTCATAATGTAACACATTCAAGAGAACAGTTTATTTTTTGACTTCTTGTTTGTGCGTTAATAACTGTTTTTACACAGGACTAAGTTCAATTCCTGTAGCACGGTGCTAGAAATATCACCATCCTATCCAACCTTTAAACTATCGAACGCACTTCACTAGTCTATGACTACTACTAGCTTAAGAAAATGAAATGCCTTCATAGCCTGGTGAAAACGAGGTAAATGTTCGAGAGCAAATCAGTGAAAACCCGAAAGCCAGTGAAACGTGGTTAGCTAGGAATAGAAATAAGGAATATAATCTTGTTGTGGTGTTGTGTCATACTGCGATGGTTTTTGTGCTTTGACCGACTTACGTCATCGAAATGCAGTTTTTCGCATTGCAATGAAGGCTCTATAAACACAAATCTCGGCAATTACTTTCAATATACTCAAGTGTATGAATTTCTTATTTTATCAACATTTTCAAGGCCTGAAAACTGGCGAGAAGCTTTGATAGCAAACTTCACTAACTAGTTCTAGTATATAAATTAACCCTTCACTTACCTTCTACCGATAAAACAGTTGTAAACAACAGAGGAAGAAGTTGTCCCAGCACTTTAATAAGGTTACTTAACAGCATTTTCACAGACACTGATACGGACAGATAATGCGGACAGCACAGTTCCTTTAACTAAGAGTTTCAGCACTCTTATGCTAGTAATATTTGACTTGCTACATCGATATAAAATTTATTTAGTTTTCACTTCGTCATTTGACTTAAAGGGGGAGGGTCAAGGATACGCGCATGACGGAAGCAACGCAACATTGGTTCCCGAAATTTTATTAAGAACAATATAATCTTTATTTTGTTCGCATACAAGGTAAACTAACTGCCATATTTGTTTGTTAACACAAAATAAAACAACAGTCAGTAAACTTACGTGCTGGAAAAAGAAATCTGACAGTTTTATTTTGATAAAAGCACAAAAATATTAATTTTGAAATTCGAAATTGAATATTTTTGCCAACGGCTAACTCTTTTCTTGGCTTGAATTTGAGAACACCTCTCAATGACTACATGATGCACCTAAAAAAGATATAACTCGAAATCTCTTAATATTCAAGTCTTCGGAATAACTGAAAACAGAGAGAACACATATTCGGCAAAATATATTTCATTTGTACTCACCTTGGTTGCCTTTTTATTACCAAGGACAACATAAACAATGCAATCACTGGATCGCTTGCAAACAAACGCTCACATATTTAATGAAACAATATTGACCACTAAAATTGCTCAAGCAATAAAAAATTGGGGTCTGTGTAATCATTGAAAAGCTAAATATCAAGCTCACATTTATAACAAGCAGAGCATAACGGCCATTTTTTAACATAACTAATTCTAAAATGTAATACTTGCCTTCCAAACCACTGCTATCACAAGAAGAAGCGGAAGCTAAGAAAATAGCGAACATGCAAGATGGATGGAAAATGTCTACCACGAAACAGAATTTAATGCCTTTGAAACCAACTAAAATGCAATCTTATGTAGGCCTTTATTTGTAATTTATGCTAGTGGCATTTTTTTGAGCATTATAGTAACCTGTGAGCATTTGAGCATAATGCTAGCATTATAATAGAATTTTTCGACCGTCTGTAGAATTTGAAGCTAAAATACAGTAAACACTAAGTACTAACGGTAGAATTATTAAAATTAATATGCTCTAACAACACGTCCACACTCAGTACACGCAAGCCAGAGACAAAATAAATCAAGTAAATCATAGCTAGTGAAACTGTATATTTTATGCGGAATAGAAATATTTTTGGCCTTTCTGCACTGCACTGCACTTATTTCTTGTAACAATCTACCGTTTTTAGTATATATCATTTTGCATCTGTTTCGATAGCTAATTAAAATTTGGATAGGCATTTTTTGATCGTTATAGTGAAGTTTTGGAAATATGCAGTAGCATTTTAGTGAGAACTCGGGCATTAAGCATTCGCATTTTAGTAAGAAAAAAAAAAGCACAATTTACAAAGGCCTAATCTAATGCCTTTGTCATGGGAAATAAGTGCAAAATGAAACGTATGAAGAGAAAGACATGTACTTTGACGTCTCGTACAAATTTCAACAGTATAGCAGGAAAATGGCTGACCTCGAACACTTTTGTCATTTACCTCCTCGCTTGCCTACTGAGTACTCATTGGATTCAAAACTATCCCACTTTACCAGGAAATGCTGATCTCCAAACACTTATGTTATCTTATTGCCACTCAAAACCGAATATTGCAAGCCCTACACCGAAATTGAAATCCAGTCCCAAATGCACAGATAAATCGGCGTCGTCGGTAAGAATCGGATTCTTCATTCGACATTTCGCTATATAAACATCTCACTTACTGCCAACCTAATTCTGCTATCGTCAGTATCGAATGATATTGCCCTCAGTCCTGGACCCGGACCATCAACAACTTCGATGCCCAACATGAAAGGTCTTCGTTTATTTTATTTCAATGTTTACAGTCTCCGAAGGAAGATGGTTGAAGTTCGTCTATTTATTTCGTTATACGCATAAACCTCTCGTCTTCTCTCTGAATGAAACATGGCTTGACGACTCCTTTACGGACTCAGAAATCTCACTGCCTGGATATAATATTGTTAGACGTGATAGAAATGGTCATGGTTGAGATATTTTGGTATTTGTTGCTTAACATTTGAATTTTAATCGTCAGTGATGGAGCCACAGTCTGACCAAAACATCGAAGCGATCTGGAATGAGTTATCACTGCTGAAGTCAAGCAAAATATTTGGTGCTGTTTATCACCCACCAAAAACTGATTACCCAATTTTTACTCGCGCTTTCAAACACCAGCTTACTAATCTAACCACTGTCATCAAATCTGAAATTGTATTCCTTGGTGACTTTAACTTTGATTATAAGTCAACGAATTCATGTACAGAACACTTGAAGCAATTTGCAAACTTGCATCATCTGAAGCAAATCATAACAAAACCAACACGGATCACAGAAAGTTCAAAAACTTTAATTGACTTAATTCGTACGACCAGACCTGAACACTACATCTCTGAAGTAATTCCTGTTCGGTTTCTTCGATCACTGTGCGGTTTTTGGTGTCCGTAAGCTACATAGAATAAAACCTCCGGCTCCATCTTTCATCGAAGTCCGCAATTACAAACATTATAATGTAAATGAATTTATATCTGATCTTAGTCATATCACATGGGAAGTTGTGGAGTTAAAAGACACACCGGATGAAGCGTTAAATTCTTTCAAAGACTTTTTCTTAACTGCTGTTGACAAAAATGCTCCATTGATTACGCGACGTGTGCGCGGAAAAATATTACCGTGGATGAGAAACGAGATTAAATCCATTACGAAGGAACGTGATATGCTCCACAAGAAAGCAATAAAAACAAATAAAGAAGTTCATTGAAGCGGCTACAGGAGGCTACGAAACATAGTCACCAAGGAAATGAGGGATGCAAAATCAAAGTATTACACTGATAAATTATCCAATGAAAAAGATTCCAGAGCTATGTGGAAAACTCTGAAACAAGTTTTACCTAAAAGGGTTTTAAAAAACCACCGTTCCAATGTCGAGTCTAACAGCCGATAAATTTGATCAGTTCTTCACATCAATAGCATCAAATCTATGCAGTTGTTTTATAAACTCCTCACTACCAAGGCTATTGACAGAAAGAGTGGAGCAAGAATTTGCTCTTGATGAAATAGATACTGACTTTTAAGAAAAAGGCCAACATATTTGAGAAAACAAGACATGTTTTGATCATTCTCTGATCATCTTCAGTTGTGACTGGACTAATTAACATGATTTGGTTATAAAGTTGTGCTAATAGAACTAATTAAAGTAAGTACAATGTATGATAATAATATTTGAAATTCCATTAAGTGTATGTAGATAAAACAAAAGAGAAATATTATTGCTGGTCACAAAAAAAGACTTAAATTGACATGAAAAACTTGCTTGTTAAGAGATGGCTGTTGCCATTGTATATGTTGAGCTTCTTTGATTTTTAATTGAAAGACAGTGGAGGCAGAGTCCAAGATAATGAAATTTTTCTCTGTGAAAAACATTTTGACATTTATCTGAATTCTGTAGATGTTTGTAAACACAAGAGACTCTGTCCGTTGACAAATGTTCACCCACACGTGTTGTGAAATGTCGGGAGGTTTCACCGACATAACGAGCACTCCAGCCCGCGCATGAAAATTTATAAACAACACGTGAGCGGAGTTTGTCAGGGACAGAATCTTTGACACTAAATAAATTGACAACTTTAAAGGAAGAAAAAACTAATTTAACATCTAAATATTTCTTGACTAAATAGCGAATCTTAATGTCAGTGATTTTAGAAAAGGGGCCAATGTACGGTAACTTGAAGTATTGTTTTGAGGGCTCTGGTTGACTACTAGTACTGATTGGGCCTCCCTGGTTTTGGCATTAGTAAGATAATTTTTAATGACCATTTCTACAGTTTTAGTGGGATACAAATTTTTACGGAGAGTAGATGTTACTGACTTATTGAGATCTTTATGTAGTCCTACCCAAGTGCTGTTAATCTTGTATGCTCTGTCTACTTGTGTTCGAATTAAACCTATCTTATAAACAAAAGAACAAAAATTGAAATAATTGGTTAATAATCCAGAGAACGTCTTTTTTCTATATATAGAGGTGTGTGGAGATTTGGGCTCACTGCTGTCAATTAAATCATCTAAGAACGGTAGTTTCTTATCCACCTCCTTCTCCATAGCGAATCTGATGTTATTGTGGCATGTGTTCAAATAATCATAAGATAAAATAGCGTCAGTCTCGTTGTTGAACAAACAAAATGTTGTCGTTGTTTGCATTGTAGTTTTTATGTTCGCTTTGTACTTTTTTGTTTGCGTTGTGGTTTTTTGTTTGCGTTGTACTTTTTTGTTTGCGTTGTTTGATTTTTGTTTGCGTTGTACTTTTTTGCTTGCGTTGTGTTTTTTTGTTTGCGTTGTACATTTTTGTTAGCGTTGTGATTTCTCGTTTGTGTTCCCAGTTTTTTTTTGTTTGCGTTGTGTTTTTATTTGTTTGTGTTGTGGCCCTTTTGGGCCAATGTATCTCTAGTATAAAGACGGGCACAAGACGTATTATTCGTTTACTCGGATTATTTTCCGTAGCCGAGACGAATTTCGAAAGAAACTCGGTTTGGTGGATATACAATGCGTCTTCTGCCCGTCTTTGCACTAGAGATGTATAACCAGACGAACCACCAAAAGTTTGGTAAGTTTGTCAAAACGGATATTGCGTCCTCTAGTATAAAAACGGCCAACGCTTCGCTACTTGCTCTTGAAATTATCTTCTCGCTACTTGCTCCTCAAAATGTTTTATTTTTTAACTACTCTTCATGTACAGCTTTTTGTTATTTCTATTTTATTCTATTTGAACTTTCGCCATTTTAATTATGCACTTGTTTAATTTAAAGATTTTTGTTCAAACTCTTAATTCAAGTTCGTTAAATCACGTATAGCGCCTTTCAATACAGTGAACTCAAATTACATATCAAAAGCGTTCGATACTTTCAGTTCGCTCCGTATATTATTCAAATTTCTTATTTATTGTGTCGCAAGGGCGTGGGTGTATTTGTAAACTAACCACTCACATCCAGTAACTAACCCTTAAAAAGCTTTCAAAAAAGGTATGTAATCCTATAAAAGTAAATGCCAATATGAAAGCATGCACGTGACTTTCTTGAGTCGATATCTTTGACGAACTTAGGTTGAATATATTAACAATTACGTTTGAAACTTTTGGCTTTTAACTTAAATATTATTTCTGTAAACTGGATTAGGACAAGATTGTTGTTTTTCATCTTAAATAAGATCAAGGTTTGGCATCTTGGGTAGCCAGGGCACACTCAACCAAATATCTAAGCGGGTAACCAATGCAAAAGTATAGTACAATAGTTCCAACGTGGGCGGAAACAAGTTAGCAATTGCCTATTCTCTGTATGGGTTTTTAAGTTCTTGTATGCAAAGAGATGGAGAAAGCTATTTCATGAGTGAGGTCAGACTTGAATGTGGAATGAGAACGTTTACAACAACACTGAAAACGGCAATCAGTGATTCGACCAATATTCTTTTTAAAAGATTTATGAATTGCAAGAATCTATTTCCAACTTTCTTTGAAAAAAAAATCCTGAAACTCAGATTGACCAAACTACATGTACACAATATAACAACAACAACAACAACAACACTAAAAACGGCAAATAGTGATTCGACCAATATTCTTTTTAAAAAATGTCGTATGAATTGTAAAAATCTATTTCCAATTTTCTTTGAAAAAATCCTGAAACTCAGATTGACTAAAGTACATGTACACAATGAGTTCTTCTAGTCCTCCTGTACACAAAATAGAAATGTCATGTCAACGGACTATTATATTAAGAAATAGTACTATGAATCACTTCAATTGCAAATGCTAAAGGTCGTTGTGGTTTCTTTAAAATCTCAGTTTAATAGGGCATATAGAACTGTTGTCGGAAATAGCCGTGGAAAATATTCTGAGAAGCTAGAAACCGTTGAAGAAGGAAGCCAAAAACCGACATTTCGGACGTTAGTCCTTCGTCGAAGTGAATAGTGAAGATCTTTGCTAAGGTCCGAAAGATCGGTTTTTAGCTTTTTTCTTTGAAAGAGTCAGTCATTTATGTCATTCAGTCAGTTATCTCATTTTTTATTTTGACTCTGTGATGGTTTTTTATCTTTCAATTTTCGTGAAACATTCCCCTGACGATCGCGATTTGTTTTTAATAATGCCATGTAAATGTGCTCGTCCGGGCAAGACGCACCACCATTGTTGTGTTGTTTGGGGCTTGAGTATGTTGAGCCACAATGCTCAGCGGCCTTCTGTGTTGATTTCCTGCTTGTTTCCTTTGTCTTGGGTTGCGAGTACCCGGATGAGGTAGATGGACGCGGAGGATGAATAGGTTGATCATATTTGTTGCTTTCTGCTGTCCGAGTTGGTTCGTTTGTCATCTTACGTCGTTTGCAGACAACGTCTTCGTAATCGTTGAACTCTTCTGGTGCTGGAGGTTGTTCATCATCTCTGCAATCATTTGTGTTGATAGCTTCAAGCTCCGGGTGTTTCGACCGACGACGTCTCTGTCTATAAACCAGGACAATTATCACACCCAATAACAGTAAACAAAAGACAGACAGTAGTGGCACTATCACTTGATAACTTGTTTGATCAAGTTGAATCTCTGCGGTATCTGCAAGAAAGGTGTTAAAATAGAGTCACTAGAGCTCACATTGTTTGCATCATTTTAAATTGTAGAGGACCTTTTGAAATAAGAAAATTATAAGAGTTTCACTGTAGTTTATATACTACTTTTAGTTAGCCTGCGCCGCAGACGAACTTTTGTTTGAATCAGTGCAGGATTTCGTATTCTATATCAGTTATATATATGTACTCAAATTTGATTGGCTTCTTTCGCCATCTTTTCGAACTTAATGTTTTGAATTCGTTAGTCACGTGGTTCGTTAAAACCACATGGCTAGTGGAGCCAATCAAAATCGAGTACATATAACCGATTCACGAAGCATGATGCAGAATACAAAATTCTGCACTGATTCGCAGACAGTCTTAAAGGAGAACTGAACCCTAAAATTGATTTTTCATTGTTTACACACTTAGGTATAGTAGAACAACTATATGAAGTTTTTTTGAGTTGTTAGCCGAACAGTTAAAAAAATTTGATCTTTTGTAACGAATCGACAAGGTTTGATTGGCAGCTCAATAAGTGATGTCAGCGGTTGTTTATGACGTAGGTTACGATACTGCTATAAAAGCAAAAAAAATTCGTAAGACAAGATCGCCCAAAATATATCAAGATTTCGAAGCACACTACCGTATTTAAGCTCTGAATATCGTAACCTTAGTCAAACCATACCGCTGACAATCTCATTGTCGACCACGGTATTAAACCTTTTCTAGAGAGTTTTCTTAGTTTCTGTAATCAATTTCTCAATAATGCAATATGATTTAAACTTTTAAGAAAACTTCACAGAGTTAATCTACTATACCAATACATTCAAACAAAAATAGGTTAGTTTTAGCGTTCAGTTCTCCTTTAATTAGCGTTTACTGAAACTGGAAACCGTCTCCATGCAGGCTACTTTAAATTAATTTCTAAAATAATGAAGCTGTAGAACACCTTCGAACATTTTAAAAACTTTTAAGATTTTTAACGTTCTCAATTTTTTTTTCTGTCACATGTTTTATAGCAAAGCTTAAAAGACAATAAGGCTGAAGTTAACCAAAGTTTAAGAACAGTTTTACACTCAGTTTTTTTGGGAGACGAATATCCTTGGCTAATCATGGCGGAACAGGAGTTTAAGGGCGTCTACGCTGCCGTAACCGGCAACTTTTGGTCAGGTAGGAAAGATCTTCTTTTTCTTTTAAAATACATATTTGATAATTACGAGACTCGAAAAAATTACTGGTTCATAAGAAAAGTCTATAAATATATACCGACAAATATTTTATCCCGTCGCCAAAATATTTGCTCACAAATATTTACATGGCCACTTATATTATGGTTTTTACGTGTTTCAATTTGCTCTTTCAAATTTCTCATCAGGTCACCTTAATTTTTGTAAGTCTCATTAAAGTTTAAAAGCAATCAGCTGCAAATTTTGTCAAAATGGCGGCCTGCTTTACTTGCTTGTAAAAACTGTTCTAATCAGCCAGCTTTTGAGCCTTTTCGTAAAAATAATTGCACACTACTGATAAAAGTTCTAAGAGTTGTTTAAAAGTACTATTTCCCTAAGCGGAGCATTGCCCCGAGGGTATTAAATTTAAAAGACGGCTTTGTTTGGAGGTAAATTTTCCTTTTTATAAGTGGAACAATACACTAAATTTGTTGCATTCTATTTTTGCATTATGCAGAAATTTTAGAACTTTTTTTCACTGAAGTCGGTACAGTTCTGTTTCTAAGTTGAGAACTACTCTGTAGCTTTATTCGCAATTTTCGAATTTACCGTTTACTAACTCGCAGTGAGTGCTGATGAATACGACACAGTTACTTTGTCAGTTGGTACCGCAATCGCTCTGACTGAAATCACTATGAAAATTGCACCTGTGAACGGAGCTTTGGGAATCTAAAATTTAAGAGCCTGTTACGACCTAAAATTCTTAACTTAACTCCTATTTTTGTAAGAAACATTTTAAGCTCAACTTTCAATTGTATGTTGTAATCAAATTTTATTCTATTCAAGCTTTGAACATTCACTGTTTCAGTTTTTTAATGAGGCATTTTTGATCAAAATAATATAATGGGAGAATATGGTAAAGAGATCAAATTATTTAACACCAAAAATAACTAAAATGAATAAAAAATCATCATAAATATAAACAACAACAACAAACAAACAGTTTCTTTTGTTGAAGTTGTCAGTTACTAACCATTTTTATTTCTTTTGAATTAAAAACCTAAGCAAAAAGAGCTGACCGGTTCAACCTAATTTGCCAGTAAGCACTATTTTTTATAAAAACCTATTTAGACTAATTTTAAAAAATGTCGGTTCTTAAATTCATGCAGGCTTTTACTGTATTTCATTAGTTTTTTTTATAGTTCTATGTTTTTTATTGCTATTGCACTGTGTCCTCCGTCTGCATGGTCATGGCCTTAAGGCCAGACGAAGTATACGGCTCATTCTGGATTTTAAAGCTCCTTCTGAATTCTAAAAGAGTACCCAGCAGAACTCTAAAAGCTTTCTCCGAGTTATAGATGCTCACACAAAATTCTAAAAGCTTTCTCAGAATTCAAAAATTCTAAAAGGTTACTCAGAAATTTAGAAGCTCACTCACAATTCTAAAATCTCACTCACAATTTTAAATCTCACTCTGAATTCTAAAACCCAGGATTCGATTTCTGCTATGCCTGTGCATGGCATTTGCATATTTTGG
>JANCMA020294315.1:0-12153 GCA_024336925.2 Zoanthus solanderi | reverse complement strand
CTTTTTTCAACCTAATAAAATTTTTTTTTTTTGTGTAAAAAAATGACTGAATTGCTTTAATCCAGTTTAGCTAATTATCTTACCGGACAGTACTTTAATTCACATACTTAGACACTAATTATCATAGGTAGTCCTTCTAATAAGCCTCATGGTTTTCACGGGCTAGCTCCCTTGCCGTACAAGAAATTGTATGTAACTGATAATCTTTATAAATGGAAGATAACAGTCGAGTATATATATAAGAAATAAATTTAAAATCATTTGATCGAGCTCAGGCTAAAATCTTTAAAACATTTTGAACATTCAGCCATGTCTCAAAAGCTGGACGTTCCATTTTAAAGGAAGTTTTACCTCAATACGATTTCATTTGCATTTCACTGTTACCGATCAGTTTGGATGATAATTATTTCTATATTTCTATAATCATTGTGAATTGTGAATACTGTAGACTGTGATTTTTTTTTAAATTTATGGCGGTCAGCATCGTTAAACGTAAGAGTGGTCATATGTATGTTGAACATTATTATATATATGCCAACATTTACCAAGTAGTCAGTGTACATGTTGCTCACAGTATAAATGATAGAAGTACAAAACTACAATGAAACTACGGAATATCTGAAACTGTAAATACTAACATTATCTGAAAGTAATTTTGTTGAAACAGTTTGGTTTCAATATTGCGAGATTCAGCGATATACATTTCATAAACAACATATACCGCATAATTCTAAAAAGAAATCGAGATTTTGTAAATGAAAACATAGCAGTATTTACGGGAATGTTTAAAAAATTATTATCTCAAAAAAAATTGTTTGAAACAGCTTCCAGCAACTCTCGTTTGCCTCCTCTACGATCGCCATCACAGCCACTCACAGTCCTTCCCCCCTCCCCCACAGTTATAATAGTTCTCGGCCTATAAAGAGTTGTTACTCGGAGCAGTTTTACTTTCGGCAACTTGCAACGGCATTGCAACGTAAATCACAGAAGAAATTTCGCCTTTTAAAATACTCTTCTCTGCAACTTCTAGACATGGAATGTTAAGGAAAATTTAAAAATATACGCTTTGAAATGTTCCTGGGCAAGGTGTGTATAGTGTTTCGTTTTTAACAAAATCATAAGGAATAACAATCCTTTAATAACTTGTTTTGGGAAAAAAGTGTAAACAGACTTTTGACAGTATTAATCTGTCGTCAATCGGATGGCAATCAATATATTAACCATAACTTCATCATTATAGACTTGCTTTGGCAGTTATCGCCTTTGTTATAATTCTTATTTTAGCTAACAGATAATTTACACTTTGGAGGTTGTTTAAAAAATGATTATCATGCAAATTAAGGGCTTAGGTAGGAGTAGAGTATGTTACTAGGAAGCTTTTCATATTTATCGTTTTATTGAGTCAAACTCCAAATCCGTTATCAATGTTGCGATATCCGCGCAAACCCACTCAGTCGCTATTGTCTTCTCAATAGGGGAAATTCTAAGAGAGTTTTAAAAGTCCCATATATAAGAGTTTTGACTAAGGCATAAAGCTAGATAGCTTAAGATATTAAAATTCATTCCAAATTTATAAAAAAATCTTGTTAAAGATTCTTAGAAACGATTATTTACGTTTTCCAATAACGAGAGATATGGAAACGTACATTTATTTTTCTGCTCAATGACAAAAACATTTTTGTTTTTAGAAATTTCTTGTTTTCGATAAGTTCTTTACCAATTTAGTTTTTACTTTGTACCGGATACAAGAATTGAAAAATTCAAATGTTACTTAATAAACAGTGAGATTGTAGAAAGAAACTAAACAACAAACATCGAACATATCCGGCGTTGCTTTCTGTTCAAGTGCAAGTTTTTGAACAATCAGCTCAAGCGTAAATAACTAGCAAAAGGGAAAGTTAGATTTTTGAAAAAAAAAACTAAAATATATTTTAAAAAAGAAACAATGTTTCTATCAGTTTTAATTCCGTTGCTAATAATCACTTTTTGAACTTCAAAAGTCTAAGTAAACAACCATAAAATGTAACTTATAAACAACATTTATAACTAGTATAAGTAAAGTGTATTTAGATCTTGCCGGTACATTATTTCTTCTACTTTAATGAGAGACATGCACTTTAAACGAACCTACCTGTTTGGTCTGAAAGGTCAATTACGCAAGTTGAATTTCCGTATCCACATCTTGTTTTGATACTAGTTAGCAAGTTTATGATTGAACAGTAAGGATTGATGAGTAGCGATTCTTGATTGCCGTACAAAACGATTGCAAACATTATCGATAGATTTTCTAAGATGAATTGGAAAGCGCTTAACCATACATTGATCACCAGACAAGTTATTCTGGGTACGCGGTTTAAATACTTTAGAGATCGCAAAAGCTCATTTATTATGTACGCTTGTCTGCTTTTCCTCTATGCAAATGTTCTTTTATGTTTTAATTATTTATCGAGACTTTCTTTAGATACAAATAGCATGCAGGTTTTCCTTATTATAAACTTTTACTAAAACTTTTCTTTCTCGCGTTCAAGTGCACTTTTTGCTAGTTTTCTTCCTAGCATATTCCTCTTGTTCAACTTTGATTAAAACTTTGCATTGAAAATCAGTAAGTTTCAGTAAGTACATTATAAAAGTAAGTTCAAACAAGTTGGTTTAAAACCGGTACAGAAACGCGTGTATGATCAATACACTGCCAACGCTGGATCAAATCGAAGATCGTGTCGGAAATAATTTCAAAATCGGAAATAATTTTATAAAGTAAAGTATTTTTGTTAAAAAAGACTTGCAATAATAAAACACAACTTGCATAATAAAAGTTGAACAGTGCATACAATATTTCAACTGGCCATTACCAGTCTTCATCAGGTTTAATAGATACAGCTTTTTATATGTTTAAAAAAAAAAATAACCGACAAAAATTACAAACGTTTTAAGATAGTATTGCGGAAAAAATAAAGATATTAGATTAAAAAACAAAATTTTGAATAACAACTTTTTAAAATAACTTATAGATTACTACTCATTGCGTCTGTTTATACCAAAAGGTTCAACGGTTTAGCTTTTTGAATAAGGTATGCATGCTTCAAGAGCTTTCCTTACAGAATCACGTTTAGAGTTTGAGCAGTTCAAATACGGAATAAGCAGCGTGTTTTTGTGGGAATGATTAACATTGAAAAAATGTTCCAAAATTGCTGTATGTGTATGCAACTGGCATAACTTCCATAAGGGTTTAACTGAAATAGGTCCTCGGTTCATTGAAACGGACATCGTTAAGGCGGCGTTAAGTTTCACCGTTACATTGTTTACTGTAACTACATTGGATCATGTAAATGATATTGAAAGAAGACCAAAACATATTAGATTTGATGGAATACTGGGTTTTACCGGTGGTAATGAAAACTGAACTTATAGTAACTGTTTTCAATGTAAGAACATGTAATTACAGTTACTGAGTTAGTGCTTATTTTATATCACATCTGAAAGTGTAGCCTGAAACTGTTCTTGGTTTGCTCAAATCAGTGTCTAATTTGGGGCTCTGCCTCAAAGGTTAAACATCAATCGCCCTCTTATGTTATGATCTGTTTAGACTTCAAATGAGGATGTACAATCAACGCACTTCAGTGAATAAAATAAACTAGAAGTAATCATATATAGATCAGTGAAGTGCATTCAATTTTGAATAGCTCGTAAGAAGTGAGAACATTTTTCAAGTACAGTACGGAAACTTTAATTCTGCTATTTGGAGAAAAATTTTCACGATTTCAAAACGAAACATCCCTTACGATAAAGACTTACAATCACTAGTATACTGACGTAGTTTGATTTTAAGTCCGTTCTTATTCAAAGATAGCTGGGGCTGCCTGTGTATCAACAAGCTTTACTGTGCCCAGTTTGATTGTTGCTATGTACACCTTTTTTGCTCACTAATTGTCTTCCTCCAAAAAATATTGGTATTTTCTTGACCTCTACTACTCACTTTATGGCAGTATAACAGATCATAAAAATGTTAATACAAAAAAGTGAAATATTTGATATTTTTTCTCGATACGTTTGCACTTACAGTGATGCCTTGTTTTTGGTCACAAAATTATATATTTTCCAAACAAAGAAAAACATATTTTCTTATTTTTTTCACAGGACTTTTTTATACTTATTTCTTGAATATTTAAAGATCATAAATATATTAATACAAAACTTATTTAGATATTTTCATGTTGGGCACCCTAAATTGCTTATAATTCGACTGTCCCACACACACACACACACACACAAAAGTAGAGGCCCTTTAGGTGCTCCGGCCGTACAAATCCCTGCGCGATAGCATTGTCTTAGGCAATGTGAAATTTGCTTCAGCCAAATACTAACATAGTCTGATGCGTTATTCCTAATTGGCTAGTTAAGTTGTGATTTTATTGGTTAGGCTCAAGTAGTGTTTTATACAAGAATCAATATTTATTTCGTCTCTAGAGGCAACAACAGGTTAAACATAAATAGTTTGGTTACACATGTCCTTTTTCTTAATTTGGGCTTGCTAAAACAAATGAATGCTCAAACTGGGCAACCGAGACCTTACCCCACAATTATCGGAACGAAGCTGATCAGAAAAAAATATAGATACAGTAGCCTAGCCAGGTAACCTCTCACTTGCAGTCTCTTGCATATTTGAAATAAATCAAAGGTGAAGTCATTGTTTGTAGTATGATTTCTTAACAAAAACTGACTAGAAACTGAGGTATATATGGTAATGAGGCTAAAAGTGTAAAAATTTACAAAGATTCGCCAAGTGCTCAGCGGTTCGTGTAGTGAAACAGTGCTGTGATAGAATCAGTTGTATAGAAATTCTTGTTAACCATCCTGCAGCTGTGTAACCCTGCAATGGAGAATAGATGTGTTTGCATTAGTTGAAATAGAATATTTTTGTCAAAAGGACTTGCAAAACTGACCTGATATCGTGAGTTAGAGCTGTTCGTCAGTTTTCAAGTCGTTTTGACAAAAAATATTCTACTTTTAAATTATTTTCGACAGATCAAGATCGTATGATCCAACGTTGCCAAGTGTATTGGTCGTACACGGTTTTGCACTGGCTTTTTGGCTTTAATTAGTTGAAAAACTAACAGCAGTTAATTAGAGCAAACAGAAACATTACTCACTTTTATTTTGTAGCGTTCATACTGTTAGTTAGGAATCCTGGTGTTGGATTGTTTTCTCGCTTGGAGTAGTATTTTTGCTTTTTTCCTTTCATCTCTCGTTTCACAACAAAGACTGGCCCCGCAGCCTACATTAAGATAAAAAGACATGAAAATGATTTCAAAGACAAAAAGAATGATGACAAAATAAAATGATTACAATGACAATGACAATGATAATGAAGACAACTATGGAGTGATGATGACAACAGCAGTGATGGTAATGATGACAACGGCAAAGATGGTGATGATGACTACGGCAGTGATGGTGATGATGACAACGGCAGCGATGGTGATGGCAACAACGGTAGTGATGGTGATAATGACAACGGCAGTGATGGTGATGATGAAAACGGCAGTGATGGTGATGATGACAACGGCAGTGATGGTGATGATGACAACGGCAGTGATGATGATGATGACAACGGCGGTGATGGTGATGATGACAACGACAGTGATGGTGATGATGACAACTGCAGTGATGGTGATGATGACAACGGCAGTGATGGTGATGACAACGGCAGTGATGGTGATGATGACAACGGTAGTGATGATGATGATGACAACGGCAGTGATGGTGATGATGACAACGACAGTGATGGTGATGATGACAACTGCAGTGATGGTGATGATGACAACAGCAGTGATGGTGATGACAACGGCAGTGATGGTGATGATGAAAACGGCAGTGATGATGATGACAACGGCAGTGATGGTGATGATGACAACGGCAGTGATGGAAATGATGACAACGTCAGTGAGCAAGATCTTACAAATCCGTTGTACACCGGCAGCTGTGTTGCGTAGGCCGTTTGAAAAACTATTTTGTATTCTCTTTTATTGTATGATACAACCAGATAATTAAGGAAGATTACGTTTATAGAAGAAATCGTTGCACTGTCACGAATGTTTGTGGCCTTTACCTGATTATTAGTGTAGATACTGCTCGGATAAAAAGTATTTGATACTGTGTTGTTGACCGCGTTACTGCTTGTGAACAAATACGTAGCATCCGCGGGTTGAGCTTGGTAAACTTGAACAGGAACTCCAAATTAATAACAAAATTAATAATAAAAGCAAGAATATCAATAATATATACTAAATTTCGTTTTTAAACATTTTTAACAAGCTTTTTTTATTATGACACAATAATTATGATAACTTAAAATAAAACGATAATTACTACTACTATTACTACTACTACTACTACTACTATTACTATTACTACTACTATTACTACTACTACTACTATTACTACTATTACTACTACTATTACTACTACTACTATTACTATTACTACTACTACTACTGTTACTACTGCCACTACTACTACTACTACTACTACTACTACTACTACTACTACTACTACTACTCCTACCACGCAGCCGCCATCGTTTCTTGAGTGCTTTCTCAAGCAAAAAGTTTCCTAAGTGGTGTAATGTTACCCGGCAGTTTGGGATTGAAAAGGGGTGCTAAGTGGTACAGACACACACCTGAACCAGCACTCAAGTCCGGTAGAAGAAATACTCTTTTGGACTCAATTCTTAGCCCGCGAACTAACCCCAAACAATCGAATAACCAATCGATCGATCAATCAATCAATCAATCAATCAATCAATCAATCAATCAATCGATTGATTGCTCAATCAATCATTAGATTAACCAATAAATCAATCGTTCGATTAAACAATCAATCAATCAATCAGTCACTCAATCAATCGATCGATCGATCGATCAACCAACCAATCGATTGATCGATCGATCAATCAATCAGTCAATTATTGGATTAACCAATAAATCAATTGTTAGATTAAGCAATCAATCAATCAATCAACTAATCGATTTACCAATTAAATAATAAACTGTTCGATTAACCAATTAAGCAATCAATACACCAACCAATCAACCATCCAATCAATCATTAGACTAATCAATAAATCAATCGATTTATTAACCAATCAATAGATAAATAAATAGACTAACTAATCATTCATCTATTCAATCAATCCATTAGTCAGTCAATCAACTTATCAATCAAATTGTCAACAAATTGATCGATCAATTATCCATTCAATTACTGAATGGGTGAATGAATAAAACATCAAAAGTAGAAACAAACGGTATAAATACTACATGAAATAAGACACAACTATCAGAAACTTTACCTGCTTGCAAGGTTGCATTATAATTAATCTGTGTAGGAACCTGAAACAAAAAACTATTTCAATATATATAAAAAATAAAATAAAATTTAAAGTATTTTCCTGTTTTTAAGGTCTGATAATTGTGGCCAACCAGGTCAGTGACAGAGTACAAGTACAACTGAACTTTATCAAAATGAATTATATTTCAGCCCGATTTAGTAACTCGTTGCGCTCGTTGCACGTATTAAAATCAATCTTAGTGCCCTGATAAAAGAATGAACGTGCAATTCTCAATGCCTCAGATGAGATTGCCATCTCCTATGATATATAAAGACCCTGATGAAAACATTTCCCATAACAAAAAACGTTTTTCAAACTTTCCCATGTAACCTGCAAAAAAGTAAAAAGGGGTAGCTTGTCTAGGCAGAGATAAAAATTACCAAACGCAAAAAGATGTTTATAAAATGTTACAACATTAAAAAATCAAAATTTCACAAACTTTGCACAATGCAACATTGGTTGTAAAAATGTATTTCGAAAGTACCTCAGTAAAATTCTCTCTTCTGGTTGTACTGGTACAATGCCACTATAGCATAGAAGTATTTGTGGTTAGCTTGCAGATATAAAACAGAAAATAGATAATGTTGATTTTTTTTGCTGATAAGGACAACTAATTTGTCTCTTTTGAGGCCCAACCTCATTTCCAGGGCTTTTCCCTATGTTGTGGGAAAAGCCCTGGGAACGAGGTTTTTTGAGGCCCACAACGAAACAGCAACATGAGTTTAAACAGAAGAACTTGCATTCCAGGTCAAGTTAATTTCCACACATATATTTTTCTGAGCTTGTTTCCATGATAGCGAGACAAAGTGTTAGTGTTTACATAATATCGGATCGAGAATCCTTCCGTCACGAATTCGTCCTGGTTTCATATGAATCGCTGCATTTGTTTACATGATACTTGCATTAACGACCGCACGGGTTCATACCGCTACAAAATTGTTGCAAAGCCAGATTTCCGAGAAGACTTGGACAAGTAAAGCTTAAGCACTACACTTTTAAAAGGTCGGACTAGGCCCGTTTGCTTGTTGTTCTACTATCGTTCCGCTTTGAGTTCGTTTAAACGTTTTTATGTAAACACGTTGCTGAATTTCTTTTCTTTCTGACATAAATCTTGATCTAGTATCATGTAGCAGATGTAGTATCATTTTGGTTTCCATCCGAATAAAACTCCTTCTCTTGTATGAAATTTCATTCTCGTGGTATCTTATAAACTGAAAAGAACTCCGAGAATGAAAACGGCGCACGGCACAACCTTTAGTGCTGGGCCGAGTGGCACCTGAAAATGTTTTGCGACATCAGTCTCGTCCCCAGAGCTCAAAGTTTTTCTTAGCTAGCGGCTAAGTTTTCTTTGCAAACCCGCACGAGTGGGTCTTATTTGATGATCCATCTTGTGATTCATCAATATTTCAGCTTGATTAAGATAAACTAAAATTATGACCATGATTCAATCAAGTTTTTTTTAAAATTGCCTTTTAGTTTTATGTTCGAGAAGTTCCTTGGGATCCTCATCTGTTGAGAGCAGAACATTCTGGTGGGTACTTCATGCAACGCCACTCAAATGTGTACAACAACTATTGCGATTAAATCTGTACATATTGTTATCCAACGACCTTGGCCTAGTTTTTAAGTAACAAGCTCTTGCCAAGTATGCTCCGAAACCACCGCTATTGAGAACAGGTCTGTTTCAGTGCCACTAAAATGTTTGTGACTCATTTAGCACCGCAGCTGTTATCAATTCCGTTATATAGCGTTGTACAAACTTATTCGCCATGCTAGAGGTTCTCTATCCAATCAACGGGTTTTATATATTGCCCTTTTAATTTAGAAATATGATAACATTTTTTTATCTAAAAGACATGTTTCGATCGAGCATTGATCATTTTCAATTGGAAAGTGAAAGTTACCATAAATTTAAAACTAGTTGTTTATAATTAGGTTGCAAAAACAATAGTTATTACAAGAATCTACTACAATAGGCTGTCACAAATCCAGTAGATTAAAAATGGCAAAAAAAAAAACAGAGGCGAGTGAACTTTCACTTCCAACTGAAGATGATTGATGTTCAATCGAAACATGTCTTGGAAATCAAAAAATGTTATCCTATTTCTAAAATGTATCACCAATCTGCTTCTTTTATACTATCTTTTCATTGGCCTGTTTTGAAAAATCAGGTCTTGTATGCATGAATTATAGCCGTCAATCATTTTTAATTAACTTACCGCGTATACTTGACAACATTGCAACCGGAAATCTTGTCTGGTAAATGGGAAAGGGGTAGGCGGAACTGAAAGAGGTTAATAATGTTGTTAAATACATGGAAATCTCTTAGACAAATGTTATCAGGAGCGAAAGTTCTACGACTGATTTTGCGCTTTGTATTGGAGCCGCTGAGTCGTAATACTGCCTTGTTTTGAGGAAAGGCTGAAGCTCGCAACATTAGCTTTGTGCTTTGTGCTTTGTGCTTTTCAAACTTTTTAACCAAGAGTTGGTTAAACACGTCGGGTCTTAATGCCACCGGTTTTGTAGCGTTTGCTTATAATATTTTATATTTTTGGTTTTTGACTTTTTCGCTCTATATATATATTTTTTGCTTTTATTTGTTTTCTGATATTATTTTTGTAAATTCTACTGGGAACCAAATGATATATTGATCTTAATTAAACTTGAATGTGATCAACTATAATGTATTTTGACAACTTTAAATGTTAATCAACTACGGGCACTTTGTTCAATTTGGAATGAATAAAAGAATGCATTTCCTCTGAAAGATGTAGTTTTGTGTAGGTAAGTATCTTTTCTTCAGCCTCAGTGACATATTTAAATAAAAGGCGCTTTTTAAGCGCTTGTGGCTACTGCAAGTAGACTTGGAATGCGAAGAAATTTATAGTACATAGGTAGTTAAGAAAACCGTTTGAATCTAGCTTAGAATGTTTTATTTGTGCGTTCTATCGATTACAAGCTAATTTTAGTAGGTTGTAACATTGGCATTTAGTTTCTGAATGTTATCAAGACATTAAATATCAAAATTAAAAGATTGGAAGAAAATGTAAGCGGCAAAATGTAATAAATGTATTATTTAATCGAAACTGCTATACCGCAAGTTTAAAAAATTTGCGGGCTTCCTGTGGTATTTGATGAATTATCTAGGCTTCCTGTTGTGGTGTACATACTCACTTACCCCTGGAGGCGATAACAAAGTGGCTACCGTCTATCGACACAGTAGCCACAAAAACTGTCGAGTCCAAGAAAAATGGTAAATCGGGAGTCAATGATACTTGTCATTTATTTTTAAAAGAATGAGACTTACTGTACTTAAATGGAAATGAAGGATGATCGCGAAGCAGTGAGGTAAGGAGAAAAGTTATCAAATTGTATTTCTTTCTTCTCCCATTCCCTCTCATTTCCTGTACCGTTTGTTCCACTCTTCTCCATCTCATCCTTTACCCCTTATATTTTAAGGTTCTCACATTTAAAGCTTTGTTTAACATAAAAAAATATTTATCGTCGTTGAAATTGTAACGCGCATATTAATATTAGTAACAAAAACGTTTAGCGCCAGGACGTTTCTTCACAAAGGACGTCGATCTATTTATCGAGAGTGAACTAGATAAAACAATGATTTGGGCTCAAATTTTTGGCTTTTGTCCGCGTTCGGTAAAAAGGCGCAAAAATTGTAGTTAGGAAGCCAATATGTAAGACTTCCAGTTGCTGTAGCACGTCATATGATAACTCGAACCTTCAGTGGTAATGAGCAAATTAATTAACTGTGAAAAACCCTAAACAAAGAATACGTCTGAAAAAACTTTGTCAGTTATCTTGACTCCAATTATTTAACAAAAACAGACCAAAAGGTACTTACCTAGCACAGTTTCTGGGTGACTATCTGGACCCTTGAACAAGAAACATTTCCATTCACAAAGCTTGAACATATCTTCACTTAACTTAACATGCTTTGGACAAACTTTCAGAATTTTAAAAATGTTATAAGAAAGCAAAGTTCAAGGATCAGCAACACTTTTACACCATTATTAACAGGAAGATTAGAGGTCAAGTTTCTCATAGCCTATCAGAGTTTATGTGGCACTGACAATAACAATAACAGCAACGACGACAACAACCACAACCACGACCGCATCACAATCATGATCACGATCACGATCACGATAACGATACCGAAAACAATAACGATAATGATAACGATATCAATAACAGTATGAAATTATCGTGATTTTATTAACATTAGTGATTATTGAATGCTTACTGATTGTGAAAACAGTTAAAAAATAAATTTTTTGAACTGACAACCTGAATTCCGTAAACCTTCATTTGGTCAAAGTTTGGAAAAACTAATTGCTAAGACATAATTGGTTGTGTTTTGTGAAATAAAGTAAAACAAAAAACAAAAAAACAAAAAAAAAAAACAAAAAAAAAACTGCAATGGAAACAAACCTGTTTCTTCACGGCCGGTCCGATGTTTAATTTCTTGTTACCAAAAAAGATGACTCCCTGCAACATTTGGAAAAAAATATTCACGTTTTTTAGTCAGTTGAGGCAAAAGAACGTACTTGTGGTAAATGTAAGTACTTAAGTATCACGAATAAATCATTCTTTTATATTTTACGAAAAATAAAAAAGAATAGCCAATACAACGTAGAATTTGGAGCTTTTTAATACAATATTTCGGCTAGTCATACTAGCCTTCATCAGGTATGGTACTGAATTACAATCGGTTACATTTATATAAGATGTAGAACGGAAATTGCAAA
>JANCMA020294209.1:0-12153 GCA_024336925.2 Zoanthus solanderi | reverse complement strand
CCCCCCACCCCGTTCCCCTTCCTAGCCCCTCTCCCGCCTTCGCTATGTACGGCTCTGATTCCTTTTAGTGATGGATATTAACCATCGACAAAATTACTTGTAAATTCCGAGTCCATTAGTTGTTTGAATGATTGATGCTTTTTCTGAAAAAGTGATTGAATGTTTGATTCATTAGGTGCATGACTAATTGAAAGATAACTTTTGTTTCAGCAATCTGTCAAAATGGCTGTTCAAGCCATGGCCGCTGCATCAAGCCAGGACAGTGTCGGTGTGACCCAGGCTGGACGGGCGCAGCATGTGACGTCTGTAAGTGATATCGAGCTCTAAACCGTAAGCAAGTATGCGGCTACTCTAAGGACACGAACACATTCACTACTAAAATTTTCCAAATAAATAATGTTGAAAACTAAAAAGTAAAACTAATAAAACAGCAAGAATGATACAACTAATACGAAAGAACATTGTTTTAATTAACTTTTTTTAGCTCTAAACAAATGCGCCATCAATAACGGAGGGTGTAAACAGCGCTGTGTTGATCAGATTGGTTGGTTTAGATGTGAATGTTACTATGGTTACTACAAATCAATAGGAGGACAATGCTTTGGTAGGTATCGCTTTTTATCAACCACTAACTAGTTATTAATGAATAAATGTTAAATTTATTAAAAAAGGATGTAGATTATTGAACTAGCCATGCTGTTTAGAACTGTTCAAATTACACATGTGAACCAATTTGTTTTATTTGTGGCACTTGCCTTGGCTTAAGCTTAGTGCAAGCGCAGGTAATATGCCTCAATGAGGCCGCTTAATGAACCTACTAAAAATAAAACAAAAATATCTTTCTTGGGATTTAATATCATTGATTTACTTAAAACAACTTTGTTTTTTGTAAGCAAATATCATTTGTCTGTGTTACAAGTTAATGGATATTGTTTTTATCCAATGCCGGTTAGTATTCTGTTCGGCTTTCCCGCCATTACTTGCGAACGACTATCGAAACTGTGCCAAAACTCTGTGCGCCAACGTCGGTCAACGTCGTGAGAGTTTCTTGCATAAAGTAAAAATTCATCAGTGCTCGCAAGAGCTTAAAACATTAGCACAAACTGCGGTTTTTGGAAAACTTTTTCACAAAACGTTTGCATTTACATCTAGTTTTGTCAGCTTCAACGGATGGACAGCAGTGCAACAACCATCAAAACCATGGATTAACAAGCGCAAATTGCATGATCTATACCTGCTAAACAAAGATAAACCTATATAACTATATATCAACGTTTTATCACCAGTCCTGTATTTTTGATTGGCAACTCAACTAAAGGTCTTGCTATACTTGTACCCGATCAAACTACTAGAAAACTGAAATTCCTTCATTCTGATTGGCTACTATTGCGCCTTTAAAGAAATATTTTTCTAAGTGTTTGTGACTTTTATAATACCTTATGTCTATTTAGATGTAGGAAACTAAAACATTTAGAGCTCAGATGGCCTTGTGGAGCCATTCGCTCTACTAGTGGCAAAATTAAATAAGTCGGATCAGGTACCATCAATAAGCGGGGGGTTCTCAGTATCTTATCAACTGCTTACACTCTTTACTTTCTAATTACTGCGCTTATATTTAGCAACGCAGACAACTTTCTAATTGTCTATTCGCGCTCGAGGCATTATTGCCTACCTGAAATTAAAAAAAAAATCAAATATTTTAAGCTCATAATTTTTTTCTCATTCTCCAGATATAAACGAGTGCCGCCAAACTGGCTGGCCATCCCTGTGTCAACAAAAGTGCATTAACACGAATGGAAGTTATTACTGCGCATGTCACAGGGGATATAAACTGAACCCTGACAACAAAACATGTTCAGGTAATTTGTTTTTTGAGGTGATCATCTCCATTACCGACCGCAAATGTGAAGTAATAATAATAATAATTATAATAACAATAATGATAATGGTAATGATAATGATAATGATAATGATAATGATAATGATAATGGTAATGGTAATGGTAATGGTAATGGTAATGGTAATGATAATGATAATGATAATGATAATGATAATGATAATGATAATGATAATGGTAATGATAATGATAATGGTAATGATAATGATAATGATAATGATAATGATAATGGTAATGATAATGATAATGATAATGATAATGATAATGATAATGATAATGATAATGATAATGATAGTAATTATGATAATGATAATGATAATGGTAATGATAATGATAGTGATTATGATAATCATAATGATAATGATAATGATAACGATAGTGATAATGATAATGATAGTGATAATGATAATGAATATGATAATGATAATGATAATGATAATGATAATGATAATGATAATGGTAATGATAATGATAATGATAGTGATTATGATAATGATAATGATAATGATAATGATAATGACAATGAAATGATAATGACAATGACAATGACAATGATAATGATAGTGATTGTGATTGTGATAGTGATAGTGATAATTGATAATGATAATGATAATGATAGTGATTATGATAACGATAACGATAACGATAACGATAGTGATAGTGATAATAATGATAATGATGATGATGATGATGATGATGATGATGATGATAATGATGATGATAATGATGAGATAATGATGATGATAATGATGTGATAATGATGATGATAATGATGATGATAATGATGATGATAATGATAATGATAATGATTATTATGATTATGATAATGATAATGATAGTGATTATGATAATGATGATGATGATGATAATGATAGTGATTATGATAATAATAATGATAATGATAATGGTAATGATAATAATAATAATAATAATAATAATAATAATAGATAATGAAGCAAGAATGATTTTGAAGATCCTTCTTACATGCAAACGGCATCGTTGGAAAACCAACTTCCATTTTGATTCATTCCACGTGTGCTCGTAGTTCGAGATTATCAATTGTTTTCTGATATTATAAAAAAAATGTTATATCTGTTTGGGCAACAGGCTTAGTCAAAACTAGAATAGGACTGCTAATGCAATTGCTTCCCTCACTGACCCATGTCACTGACTTGCAACTATATGCATGGAATGCCGCCCGCAGCAGGTTATGCCAAAGCACAAAGTACTACTAGTAGTGCACATTTGCATTTCGGACATAATGCGATTGTACGTTAACAGAAAATGGCTCGGAGACGATTTGTCAAGCTTTGGATAACTTCGTCGAAAAGAGCGGCCATCTTTTTTGTTCATAACGTGAGTCCTTCGTCAGTGCCAATGAAATAATCTGATATTCATAAAAGTTATATGAGTGGTAACAACCCGCGGAATACCTCAATAGTTTTTTAAAATTAAGATGCGATTACTTGCTTTGAAAAGAATGGGCTCCTTCGAACATGAGCTTGGTCTCTCATATCCCCATTAGCTTTAGAAAAATCAGGCATTGCAGTCTCACGTCAAATTTTTCATGTTACCTCATGTCCTGTTAGCCCAGGGGTACCCTGCTTGGCAGAGGCAAAAAGAAACCTCTGCACGGATCTGCTCGATGCCGTCCAAAAGTTTGGACGAATAAATTAACTCAAAACTGGTTTAAAACCCGTTATAACCAGTTTGAATTTTAGCACATATCATAAATAAATGTAGAACAACCGCTGGGTTGTTATGAGCCAGCTACTTTTATCCGCTGACAGAATTTAAGCCTTTGTTCGCGCATGCTCGATAGAATATCGAGCAGATCCGTGCAGAGGTTTTTTTTCCTTCTGTTTAGGTGGGGAAAAAACCTCTGCCAAGCAGGGTAAGAAAAGACCAAAGGGCAACAAAGTACGGGATGAAGATCGTTAATAGTAAGTTTGGTCATTTTTTGTTACATCAGTGCCGTCCTCAGTCTAATCTGTTCAAAGCTGTAAGTGACACTTTATTGAAATGTTTTATTTGTGTAATTGACCAAGATATTATAATCTGTTTTGCAAAATTACTTTATATTATATAAAAAATGCTAACCATCTTAAAGATAAAGTCTTATTATCCTGATTTTGCTCTACCTTTTTCAAGATTCCGGTCCTTTTCAATCTGGTATCTTATTTAATCTTATTCATGAAATCGTTTGTATTGGGTTTGTTTTGCCATGCATGCAGATGACTTCCAAGCCAAAATTTTATCCGTGATCGGACCTTTGGAAATGGTATTTCAAGCAAGCTAAGGTTCTGAGAGTCTTTGCTCTGCTACACGTTTAAATGTCTCGCTCAATGTAACCAAGATTGTATAGAGCCTTTTACTTTTGGTCAGCGTTATGCTACGAGATAATTCGCAATTTGTATGTCTGTCAAATTGGAGGTAAACCTTTTTGCTCGAACTTAATGTGCAGATAATTAAGACATACAAATTGAGGGCCATATGTTAGAAAAGAGGGCCATATATTAGAAAAACTTTTTTTAGGTTAATATGTCACCCTCGTGAAATAAAGTTTATTGTATTGTATTGTAGCAGAAGCATATAACTAATATTAGTTATATGCTTCTGATTGTAGAGAAAGGATATTTTAGCATCCGTACTATTTTAATAAGACCCGTTAAAAATATACAAACTAGTCTTTATTTCATTCCATGATTCTCATATCTTATTTTTATATACTACAAACATAAGTAATCAACAGAAAGATGTTTAATTGATAATAATTTCCTCACCTGACCAGTTTGTGAAAATATATTACCGCTATATACAGAAGTTATCATCGGTTGTTGCATTTCTGGAGCATGCGCAAATGTTGCAGGATGTACGTTTGCGTTTAAGTTACTTGACCGCGGTGTATGACAAGACGATGCTATTTGCAGCACAGCCAAATCACCGTCTGTCAGAGCGTGGGAACGTTCTTGTCTTGCACTGTTCAATAATTTTGGTTGAGATTGTGTACTCAACTCCTTTGAGCAGGAAGCGCTCGCCCATAAGTCAAAAGGCATTCCAGGAGCAATATGTGTCAAGGGCATTCCTTGAATGGGTCTTAGTTTGCTAATTGAAACAGGTGTTACCATAGTTACAGGCTGAGATCTTGTTCTCATAGAAGCAGTAGAAAACGCAGAACTCAAGGTGGCTGGAGCAATCGCCTGAAAACGACCCGACACGGAATTAGCTAAGGTCACTTTTACAATTTCACTCATAACAGAAGATGCACTGTCTCTATTTGCTTTCAAAGTGTTAATATGGTTTGTAGCCATTGCTGATGCTGGCACGTAAGAAACAGAACCATTTTGACAAGTTGTTGAAAGAGGTTTCCTTATAACTGTTTGATTCTGACCAAACTGACACTGCGTGGAGTTTTTTGTAGACATCTGACGGCTGTATGATACGGTTTGCGATGCTTTCAACGCATTTTCAACAGAAGATGAATTAACAACAGACGACACCGCAAGATTGTCTGAACCAATACTAGAGTAATTCGCCGACTGTATCGGTATATGTTGATGAACCTCATTCGACGAAAAAGCAATTCTAGGTGTAACAACAGTTGCCGTACACTGATTGACACTGGTACTTGCAAGAGGATTGGTTTTAGAGCTGCCTTTCTTAGTACACAAAGATTTTTCTGATCCACTTGACATCTGCTTTTTTACGTGTTTTACTTGTGCTGTTTGAGAACGAAAAACAAAAGCATGAGGAGTCATAGCGTTTACATAGTACATGAAAGACGTTTTGTGGAAGTACGACATACTGAAAATCAAAAAGTTCGTTACAAGTGCAAACGGCGTGGCACATTCACAGCTCTGTCCAGAAGATTTTCAAGGAATTGTGATGACTGAATATGAGCTCAAAAAATGGTCTCTCGACTGATGATTCTGATGGAGTGTTTCACCTATCCCAACTTTCCCCACGCCATGAAAGATCAATGCTAACAGGGAAATTAATCAATAATTCTCTCTAATCGAAGGACTACAGTCCGAAACGTCAGTTTTTTTAAATTATTTTTCACTACGGTGTAAAATTTAACAACTTGTAAAACTGTTTCTGTAAAAAAACCGACGCAGCATCCATGGAGTATTTTTGACTTTAGATGGGATAACTTACATTAGATGCTACACATTAGTAATATGTTGTAGCATGTATCATTTTTAGTAATTATTTACTTTTCAGAAACTTCAGTTTTGAATTCTTCAAATAATTTATTTGAATCCCTAACCGCCGCCTGGCTAGCCTAGTTGGTAAGCTGCCAGTCTATCGTGCGGGAGGCTCGGGTTCGATTCCCGGCCGAACCAGCACTTAGGGTCTTAAAATAATTGAGAAGAAGGTGCTGCCTTTGCTCTAACATCTGCTAACGGTTAAACTTTCGCGTCTTCAGTCTCTCGACACTCTATCGAGGGATTTAAAAGAACCCACACATTTGTCGGAAAGAGCAGGGTAGTGATCTCGGTGTTGTGATCTGTCTTCATCACTAGTACTGAGGGCATTTACGGTTATTAATATATGTGAGCCGCTGTTACGGACTATCTAAGACCATCAACTGTTAAAAACTGTATTTGTAATGCGCATTTGATCATATCCATATGAAAAATGCGCAATATAAATATTAAATACTATTAAATATTATTATTATTATTATTATTATTATTATTATTATTATTATTATTATTATCTATATAATGTGCAGCGGTGCGGTTAGCCTAGTTGGTTAGGCGCCAGTCTATCGTGCGGGAGGCTCGGGTTCGATTCCCGGCCGGACCAACACTCACGGTCTTAGAATGATTGAGGAGAAGGTACTGTCTTCTGCAAATGGTTAGACTTTCGCGTCTTCTCGGATAAGGACGTTAAACCGTAGGCCTTCGTACACATATCTGTGTTTATGTGTGTGTGGGTCTGTCATGTGGAAGGTCGCCGCCGTTCACCTTTGAGTGGTAAAGATGTTGTCCCCAATTAGTAGGCCATTTGCCACCTAGAAGACTTGACACCTAAATCAAGTCGATATTGTTAATATTATTATTATCATTATCATTATTATTATTATTATTGTTGTTATTGTTATTATTATTATTATTATTATTATTATTATTATTATTAGGCCACTTAAAAAATATTCCGGTTTATCATGAGTCCGCGCACTAAGTTTTGCCATCGCATCGAATTTTATTATATTTTTGAAATGAAATAAATATATGACGAAAAAGCCAAAACAATAAACAGAGTGACAAAACAATTCAGCCGGCAGCATATTGCGACGCTTAAGTTTCTTGAGTGAGTTTATTGGATTGTTACGAAACAATTGTGTCACTTAGTTAGCAGTTAGTGGTGTGGATCTGCTCCAAAACGGACTCGGTGGTCCACAAAAGTATTAAACCCGAAAAAAAGCGCCCTCCCTCACTGACTTTTGGGAAATTTTGATGATAGTTTGTAAACCGGGATATTTTTCAAGTGGCCTTAGTGGTGTTGAAAATAGCAAAAACTTTAATCACAAAAATCGTTGTACAACTCAGAGTGGCTTTAAAAGATGAGTTGCTCTCCCAGTTGTGGCTTTATAGCTCAGTTGGTTAGAGCGCTGCAAAGGTATTTCAGAGGTCCTGGGTTCGAATTCAGTTGAAGCCTGAAGTTTTGTTTTTTCACGTTTCTTTCACGCAGTTGCTGTTGCTTACATAACCAATCTTCCATAACGTCATTGTTTCTTCAGCGGTAAAAACTCAGTCTCAGTAATCATTGTACACCTTAGAGTGGCATTGATGGTCTACTAATGACCTGCACCCAAAAGAGAGCTGTGGTTTATAGCTCAGTTGGTAAGAGCGTTGTTGCCAATGAGACAAGTTGACAAAGTGGTAATCGTATATAAGCCTCCAATCTTTACGGATCCAGGTTGACCCCCATGGGCCGACATTGGTCGATCTCAATCTGATTCCGTTGTCTTTTCTCCTTGACCTTCCATTTTTGCGCTTCCCGTAATCGACGTTAGCTAACGGCCTGCAGTAATTCGGGAAACCTGTTGGAGTTCTCATTTGAGGACAGAATAAAATGACAATGGTACAAAGTCAGTTACAATAATTGTTTTACACCTTCAAGCTTTGTTGATATATAAACCCACTTGAATTGAATTGCTTTCAGCAGCGGTGGCTTCATACTGTCTGGTTGGTAGGCGCCCTGCCTTGCAGTCGCAGAGGACGTTCGTAAATTAACTCTGGTGGTGATAGTAATTGTGGTACTATTTCAGTCTTTGCCTCGTTTTGCTGTGATATTAATAAATACTAGCGAGAGAGCTAGAGCGAGAAGTCACACCTCCAATCAATTTTTTTTGTTATTATATGACATTATTATTAATAATTTTGACTTTCATTGTTTTCTTTTATTTTTCATCTTGCCTTATTTTGTATAAATTTAGATTTATTTTTTATTTCAATTGATCTGATGAAGACTGTAGATTGACAGTCCAAAACTTTATATTCCTTTTAAGTATTTTAGCCGTAAAGAGTTTTTATTCCAATCTTTATCAATAGTTCCGTATTATATATGCAGGCAGGAGCCCATTACCAGGAGCGTGATTCTCCCATACTGGGTCTGGCTATTTTTAGATTTCCTTTTTCCGCGAAACAAACAAAGAGTGTCGTATCTGACCAATCACAATGTGAGATTTTATAATGTCACTCCAGGAGATCGTGGACCGTGCCAATAGTTTGTCCGCCATATTTTTCGCTTTTGTGGCAGTCATCATGGTAACTGCTTTTCGCGGGAAATCGGGATCCAAAAATAGACACTTTTGTGAGTGTGCTGATGGCAGGATGTACCTTACAATCACGCTCCTGGTAATGGGCTCCTGATGTAGGTTATGATTTTTTGTTATAAAAATTATTCCATAGATACAAGAATAACAATTCAATGCAAACTATTACAGTTGTTCTATGGGAACATTATTGATTATTATCCGATGACTTTCGTTGACCTGAAAAGCTGACGAATGACAGTTTATTTGGAATTATTTCTATTACATGACAGTCTAACTCAGAAAAACTCCAAAATTTATAAATATAAAAAATAAACAGTGAGGCTCAAATGTTGAATTGTTTCCGCAGGCATTGTTTTTGCGCTACATTTTGGAATACATCGAGACAGAAGTGACAAATCCAGACAAATATGACATCTACTATGGAATCGGAATGGTAAGCATTTGGAATGATAAAATTTCCTGATTACAACTTGTTTGGAGCAGCAAATTAATTATTAATGGGATAATCAAAAAAGAAAAAACATTTAGTCTGTAATAGTGTATCCATATCGTATTCATTCATTGTCATCATTGATTTCATCATTGTTATCATCACTCATGTTATTGTAATCTTCATAGTTATTCTTATCTCATTATTATTACCATCCCTGTTATCCACCACCGTTAATGTTCTCCGGCGTTATGTGATCGTTATCATGAGCTAATGCTATCGTTATTTGATCGTTATCATATCTGTTTGATCGTTATTAAGAGCTAATGCTATCGTTATTTGATCATTATCATATCTGTTTGATCGTTATTAAGAGCTAATGCTATCGTTATTTGATCGTTATCATATCTGTTTGATCGTTATCATGAGCTAATTCTATCGTTATTTGATCGTTATCATCTCTGTTTGATCGTTATCATGAGCTAATGCTATCGTTCTTTGATCGTTATCATCTCTGATCGTTATAAGCTAATGCTATCGTTATTTGATCGTTATCTGTTTGATCGTTATCATGAGCTAATGCTATCGTTATCTGATCGTTATCATCTCTGTTTGATCGTTATCATGAGCTAATGCTATCGTTATTTGATCGTTATTATCTCTGTTTGATCGTTATCATGAGCTAATGCTATCGTTATTTGATCGTTATCATCTCTGTTTGATCGTTATCATGAGCTAATGCTATCGTTATTTGATCGTTATCATATCTGTTTGATCGTTATCATGAGCTAATGCTATCGTTATCTGATCGTTATCATTATCGTCACTGAAGTTAAGAGTTATTCCTTGTTCTAGGTGGACCCAACACCTTAAACTTTGTGTCAGTTTTACAAATAACTTTCTTTCGAACACTTCTTACTATTTCAATATATTTTGAAGGCCAATAACACATTATTTGCATTCAACAGATTAAGTAGTCGGAACTCATTTTTTTTCCCCTTTTCTCTATCTACCAAAAGTCTATTAGCGGCTACTTTTCAAGTCAACCATGTTAATTTAAAATCATTTTTGAACGTAAGATGAGCAGAGTTGAGATAAATTTTAAAAGAATTAAAACATTTTTAATACTTATCAGCTTAAGATCAAATAAGCCTTGCACATCCTCTGGGAAAATCCTTCATTGAACAAGCAAGTTTTTCATGTTAATTTGGGTCTTTTTACGTAATTTACATAATTATTTTTCCTTTTGTTTTATTCACAATTGCTTCACTGGAATTTTCACTACTATTATTGTATTTTGTAAAGTTGTTATAAATGATATTGTTTTAAGACTTTATAAGCACTTGTGTAATTTATTACCTCCAGTAACTGACGATGAATACGGAGGTGTTTCAAACATGTCTTACAGCATTAAAAATGTTTTAATTTTTCTAAAATTATTTTTGTAATTTTTTCAACAACACCGTGTAACTAGCATTTTTATAATAGCACTTCTAACTAGCTTTGTTGTATGCTATGATGACAAGTTGCTTGCTGAAACCTGTTTAGTTTTATAGTTTTATTCATTTACTAATCTACTTTACTAACTATTCATTTAATCTACTAATGAGTAGACCGTTTGGTAGCATAGTAATATTATTAATGACGACGATAATAATCTGGTTGATAATCTTTTTCTTTGCCGTGAAGGACTAAACAGCGCTGCGCATGAGTTCTGGAAAAAGATCTAAGAACCCCCTGCAAGACTCAAGTTTCCGTGATCAATTTGCGATCTTGGTAAATCGTTTATTTCTGTAACCATGGTAACACTTGACAGTCGAGAAATTGCCCGAAATGTCAATTCCGCCATCATTTTGTTTTTCTTTGTCTGAGTTGCGGAGGGTAAAAATCATTGTAACGTCACGCACGCGCAGCGTTGTTGCGAGGACTTGGTTCGAGGAAACCAGGCCCAAGCAGTTAAGGCGCCCTTGTTATCAACATACATAGATACTAACCGCCGCCATACGGCTGATGTTTGAACTTGGAGCTCAGCAACACAGAAGTGATCAGATAAAATAAACTGGGAGTCGATTTTCTGAGGGAAGAAAACTGAATTATCCTAAACTAACCCTTGGAGTCCAATTTAGGTCAACTGATATATCTGCGGCGACTGTGACTAGCCTAAACCCTAGACATTAGCAATAGCTAAAATTAGGGATAATTTATTTAAGCATTTTATGTGCATGCGCGTGATTCGACTCCGAGTCGTTGAGAGCACGAAGATTACAGCTCATCCATCTTAATTCTTAACACTCACTGCTTAAACGTTAAATCTAGTGTTATTTCATTAGTTTAAGGAAAAACTGGTTGTAGTCTTTCCCGAATGACCGATTGGTTTCTTATTTTTAACAGGTCATTGGACTGTTCTTGTGTGAAGCATCGCGGAGCTTGCTCCTGTCTCTGAGTTTCTTTGTTAACATACGAACAGCATGCAGGATCCGGGCGATGATGTTATCATTGGTGTACGACAAAGTCACCAAATTAAGGAATATTGGTGATAAGTCAGTGGGTGAGGTAAGATTTAAACTAAAGGTGATGACTCAAAGCAATTTCATATGAGGCACCACCAAAAAGAAAGCATTGCCGTAACAAAAGCTAGAAAATTGACGAAAAATGATGTTAAAGACCCAATGTTAAAGTGCATATGAAATGAAAATTTTTTTTTCATAAATCAGTGGTTCAATACGTATGAACATCAGATTCACCGAAATTTTTTTCGAAAAATTTCAAAAAACCCGTTTTTCGGGCTCTGAAACCTTGCAATTTTTGCTAAAAAATTGACCCATGGACTGGGCGCTAGTTTTAATGCTGTGACGTCATAAGGTTTGCAAAGGGTTGATAGTACTGATAAACAAACGAACAGCTGGCTTTTGTTTTTCGCTAATTAAATGTCTAGTGAAAGCGATTCGAGCCTTGGGAAAATTTCCGTACTGGGGTGTACTTATTTATGCATGCAGCTCCATTGTATAGTGAAGACAATACGTTCGCACCTATGAA
>JANCMA020294105.1:0-12153 GCA_024336925.2 Zoanthus solanderi | reverse complement strand
ATTGGGACCAGAGAAAAAAGTCCGGATAATCGAATAGTCCGGATAATCGAGGTCCGGATAATCGAGGTTCGACTGTATTACCAGTATTTGTACTACCTTATAAATATTCAAAACATCAATCGGTGTACTGGCAAGACGAAAGTCTTCGGAACACTTTCGGAAGTCTTCGGAAAATCTACGGCGATCTTCGGTCATTTTTGGATATCATCAGATCCCTACAAAAAATCTTTGCACTCTCAGGAGGAAAATGTCACGCTTATAAATTAAAAAACGTTGGGCCGGAGTTATAGTAGAGTAGAGTAGAGTAGAGTAGAGTACACAGTGCCATTATTTACAAGGTTTAAGTCTTCTTAGCCCTTTATGATGAGCTCAGGCACCCAGCAAACGACCAAAAACACAAAAAAAATGTGTTATTTCTTATATTTTGGCACTGAAAACTACCGCGTCTTAAATTAACTGGATTTTGGCGGGCATGGTCACGTGATGGGCTGTTATGTGACATCTAAATGCATACTATACCCATATATCTCATTATTATTTTTTTGGCGAAAAAAGAGTTTTAAAACGCCCACCACCTTCTGCCTCAAAAAGACATAAATAACGCACATTATTAATTTATCGCCACACAAAGGTGAAGTAGACTAGTGGTAAAATCGTAAGCCTAACGGTTAACACAAGGGTTGATCAGGTGTACGAATCCTGGAGTCTGGAGTAAAAACAAATTTTTTAATTTGAAAAACAAATTGGGAAGCATTAAGTACTAGGTACTACTTATATTAACTAAACCAAATATAAAAAACGACTTAAATAACGCAAAGTATTTATCTATCACAACACAGTGGTGGGGTCCACTAGTGGTAAAAGCAGAAACCTAAAGGTTAATTAACGTACGATTTGATTGGAGTTCGAATCCTTGAGTCGGGAAGAAAAACAAAATCTTTTTTCGTTGAAAAAAAATTGGCGAGCACTAAGTTTGAACAGGAAAATAAAAAAAGAAACAAATAATATGAAAAAAAAATTCTCACAGTACTGACACCTGTTAAATGGAGTAACGGTAGTGGTCCAAGCCCACGGAGTAGAAAGGAAGCAGTTCGAGGCGTAGAAGAATGGAAAAATACGGCACCCAAGTGAGAGTGAGAATGAGAGTGAGAGTGAGAGTGAGAGTGAGAGTGAGAGTGAGAGTGAGAGTGAGAGTGAGAGTAAGAGTGAGAGTGAGAGTAAGAGTGAGAGTAAGAAAGAGAGTGAGAGTAAGAGTGAGAGTAAGAGTGAGAGTGAGAGTGAGAGTGAGGGTGAGAGTAAGAGTGAGAATGAGAGTAAGAGTGAGAGTAAGAGTGAGAGTGAGAGTAAGAGTGAGAGTGAGGGTGAGAGTGAGAGTAAGAGTGAGAGTAAGAGTGAGAGTAAGAGTGAGAGTGAGGGTGAGGGTGAGAGTTAAATTTTTTTTTAAGCAGGCAAAGTCAGTGCAGTTGAGGCTAGGTTGGGAACACGAAGTTTAAGGTTTTTTCCGGTTCCGGTAGTTGTACCAACTTTGGTTGGGTGATGAGTCATGTTTATACAATCGTATAAGAAAGATATTGATGTTTTAGGCAATAATTCTATAAAATGATAATATTGTATTTTAATATGAGTTAGTAAATTGAACTACGTCGACATCTATTTCTAAATTGCCACGGGTTTAAAAATTGCCTGTTTCAATTTTACCAGTTTTTAGACGACCTAATGTATTATCTTATGCCGATTCAAAGCATCAATCGATGTACTTGCAAGACGGAAGTCTTCGGAACATCTTCGGAAGTTTTCGAAAACTCCAGAGTTTAATTTGTAAAGTATACATATCTTAATTCAGTGTTGCAGTTAATTTTACGAGTTTTAAGTAGTTGATTTCGTAAATGTTATTAATGGGTTTATGTAAATGTAGATTGTTAATAACAATAAAGTGTGTAAAGTATGTAAAGTTTGTAAAGCTTGGGAGGTCTTCGGACATTCTTGGATATCATCAGAGCCCTATGAAAAATTCTGGCATTCTCAGGAGAAAAATTTCACGCTTAAAAATTAAAAAAATGTTTGTAGGTATAGGTACCCCATAGTTTTTTGGTGACACGTGCATGGGCATTTTACTTATTCGTGATGCATAAAAAAAGAGAATTTAGTTCCTGTGATCCATGATTTTTTTGTTGTTGCAAGAACAGTGAACGACATTTAGAATATTTCATGAAATGTGAAATAACCAAATATTTTCAAATCACAAGTAATATAAACTACCCTCTTTGAAATTCTGAAATCTAATACTAAAATCTATGGAGGAAATTAATTTTTGTTGCTTCTCCCAAACTATATGGAAGGCTCTGCCACATCTTAAATAGAAAATTAGGAAAATTGAGTTGCTAATGTTAAAACTTGATCTCGATCAAGAGCCATCTTTTTAGGAAATAAAATCTTTTGCTGAAGAACTTTTAAAGTACCTTTAGTTTTTCTTTTATTTTTTTTAGCAAAATTGGTTGATAAATCATTTATAGAGGGCTGGTATAAGCTGCCAAAGAAAAGCTAAACTCGTTAGAGGAAAGGAAATATAGGTCCTCTTACCCACCCCTTTGGTCGTATTGGACACCACACCTTCGAGCCTTACCCACAACTCCCTGCGGGCTTCAATGGGCAGGAGCGCCATCTTGCAGTAAAGGCAGTCAGCTTCCGCTTCAACTTCAGAAGTTTTAGTTTTGAAAAGCTCACTGCCATTGAAATTTTAAGTTTATTTACTGTTAGGTATACCACAGTTTAAAAGATGACCGGGAGACAACCGGCTTGTGTAATCGACAATGGAACTGGGTAAGACTTAATCTAAGCACAGTAAACTTCGGATAGTGACAGGAAACTACAAGTTACAAAGATGTTTAGTTAGAAAGCATAGGAAAGGAAAGCAACTGATAGTAACAGAAAAGAAAGCTTGGATAACCCAGACTTCTGTTATTATTAATTGATTAATGAAAGAAATGTTGTTTATGAAATGGAAAAAAAGGGATAAATTTCTGTCACGCAGATTGGAGCAGTTCAATCGGCTCATCATATCCCTGTTCAAAATCTTAATCATTAAGAAATGTCAATTAAACCTTGTATGTGGTTCATGAACCGCTTTGCTTTCAGTTAACGGTACCTATTCATTTCAACTCTGAGCAGACTTTCTAACAACTGACTTTCTTGTATTGCAAAAACCACAACCCATGCCCATATTTGATTTTATATCAGCTGGCTAAAAACTTCATAACTTCTGATAAAGCCCACTGCTCAATTATCATGTTTGAAAACAAATACTAATGATTATCAGCTTTACTGCAACTTTAATTATTCAAAAGATAGATAACTTTGTTACTTTTTGTAACATTTCTTTTGGTTAAAGTTGAAGTGATATTGTTGTACACGATTTTCGTGTTGAGCCATGAGCACTTTTTTCGCCCTCTTCAGATTATATTAAACTACTATTAAATACTATATTTGGCGATGAAAATTGTACCACAACGTCTTGGCAGTTCCTCTTGCCTCTTGTTGGGGTATTTGATAATATTTATTGCCAAATTTTTTGATGATTTTCGTTTGTAATTATTTTTCATTAAGTAATACATAGTGTAAGGGTAAAAATAGTTTATGCTTTTAATCTTGAAAACCATAAAAATAGATTACGAATGATTAGATGTAGATTGAAAATCCTCCAACCTGCATTGCAAGGTCAGACGATCAAAACCATTTTTAAGTGGTTTCTTAGCAAATCTTTTTGTCATGATCAAAGATTAATTGTAACCAAGCTGACTGTGTTAACTAATTTCATAGTTTAGCCTTATCCTACTTTTACATAGAAAGTTTTTGTAAAAGTAGGATAAGGCTAAACTATGAAATTAGTTTAGACACCTAGAAAATATTCTACTGTTCTGTATGTATGTTGTCTTGGTCCCCATTTTAAAAAGTTCTTGGTGATGTCCTGTTTGACACCTTTTTCACAATGCACTTGTTACACTGCATGTATGATTATTGTCCTGTCCTGTTAACCTTGAATGATCTTTCATTAGTTCCTCCTATGTGTTAACAATAACCATAAGTATAATGATTAAAATTAATATATAATGATTAAAGTTATTCAATTTCTATTAGTCTCAGTCTTTCTCGTCCACATTACAGAAATTTTATATATAGCATTCAACATCAGATTTTCTGAAGCAAATATACTTTCTTCTAGATATACAAAAATGGGATTTGCGGGGAATACAGAACCACAATACATTATTCCAACTGGTAAGTGTGTATTCTCTTGGTCTTAGTGGTCAAGATTTATTAATAATACATTAGTGTAAGGGCTGGAACAAACAAGGTCCAATAGAATGAAAGAGAGTCGAGCGTAACCAATAACAGATTATTTGAAGTATGAATTGTAGGCCAAAACGAATAGAATATATAGTTGAAAATTACAAAACAACAACAATTCCATAAACCTGATCAGTTGCAGTAACTTTGTTGAATGGTTAATATAAAGAATTAGCACTTTGAAACCAATGGCATGGCACAATTTTCATCTTCTGGGACATTCTTTTTTTAACCTTCCTTCAAATTATCCATGGAAGATTACAAAACAACAACAATTCCATAAAACTGGTTGGTTACAGTAACTTTGTTGAATGGTTAATATAAAGAATTAGCACTTTGAAACCAATGGCATGGCATTTTCATCTTCTGGGGCATTCTTTTTTAACCTTCCTTCAAATTATACATGCAGGATTACAAAACAACAACAATTCCATAAAACTGGTCGGTTACAGTAACTTTGTTGAATGGTTAATATAAAGATTTAGCACTTTGAAACCAATGGCATGGCATTTTCATCTTGTGGAACATTTTTTCTTAACCTTCCTTCAAATTATCCATACAAAATGAACACAATGCTTTTATTGAAACTCACCGGAGAAAAAAACACAGAAATCAATCGTTAAACTCTGCACTTATGTAAGATCCTAACAGTATTTATTTAATAAAGTGTTTTTGTTTATCTAAGCCAGAAATAACAGTCAGCAGTTTTCTTACCAAATTTCATTTTTTCCGTCCAATGCATGCCAGCATGTAAAACGGACATAAAACCAAATATAATGATCATGATGATGATAATGAAATGCCAAAATGATCAGAAATTTTGTCCAGACAGATTTTGAGAAAATAATCAATCAATCAATCATTCCAATTTTGATTGGGGTTTATTCCCGTAAATGGGGATGGCGATAAATCTGTATTTTTTTAAATGATCAGATTAGCACTCAGCACAGTGTTACTTATAAGTTAAAACATTGAGAAGATGTGTTGTTTTATATCTTCAAGGTTGTATAGTCGAAATAAAAACAGTGTGCGATTTTAAATTTAAAATCATTCTACTCTATCATAACCTTTATAATCACAGAAATGTATTGTGTATAATCAAGTTTTTCACTTGAAAGTTGTTTTATAGTTATTATTTTAAATACATTTATTACTCGGGCTTCCTGTGGAACCCGAGTTATAATTGTGGCTTTGTTTTGTTTTTTTTTCTGTCTTGAGACACAAAACACAGTCTAGCAAGTAAAGCGCATGCGTGTATATAGTACAGCACATTCGTAACTAAGGCTATGTCACAGCATGCGTAACTAAGGCTAGGTTAGCTTCAAAGCACATGGTTAACATGGCGGCTGAATGATGTCTCGTGATTCAAGGTTAGATATGTCTTCTTACATGCTGAAACTACATACAAAGGTACACACTTTTGTTTGTGGTAGACCCACAATAAAGGTTGTCAAGCGTTTTCAGAACAGGTCAAACCTTATGAGAGACCACAAACAATCTATCGTGAACTATGCTATATCAAATGAACTATCTACTATAAGCTTAAAACAAAAAATCCACAAGCATTGTCGAGTATCAATACGTGATCGTGAACCAAGCAGAATACCTGTACGAATTATGGAACGTTTGAAGAACAAGAGCAGAAAGGTTAGAATGTTTGTTTACGAACGTATTCGTTTAACTATACCCAAATCATCTAAATTGTATTGTTATGTGAAAGCTAGAAAGCAAAAAAATAAAGCAAACTTTACACTTGAATGCTCTGACAAATTGAATCATCATATTAAACGTAGACTTCGTCAGTATTTATCATTGTTTACATGTAATAAATTGACAAAGACTCGGAGACATGCAGCAAATTATTGTGAATTTAAATTGAGTAGAGATATAGAAAAAAATCCTGGTCCTACTCCAGTGTATATTGACCCAAGCAAGACAATTGCAGCACCTTATAGTCAAGGTTATCAGTTAATATTTGGACGAAATGCAGGACAACAATGTGTTGCAATGAGTTTGTGTTCTTTGATTTACTCTAACAAACAAGGAATTAATTCTGCCAATGATCTTGTTGCAATTATGAGTATTGGGAATGAGTTGTATTCAAGTTTGTCTCAACTAGCTAGACAGTCGTACTTGATGCTAACAGAATTACCGACAACGTTGAATATGTTTGGTGCAAACTATCAAATTCACTACAGTGAAAGCTACACTGGTACTCTCCATCAAGAATATGTAATACAGGGCTATCAATATTGTACTTCTTTGCAAAGAGCATTTGAATCACTGATATCTGAAGACTACAAAAACTTCATATTAACAATTGGGTGCATTGGAGTTGCTATTTATTATAAGGATGACATCGGATTTAAAATATTTGATTCTCATGCACGAGATTTACATGGTAGAGGGCATCCCCAAGGTACATGTGTACTTCTTGAAGTATCATCATTGAATAACTTGGCACAATATTTTAAAAGTGTGCATAATAATGAAATATTTGAGGTAAAAGGTGTAAAAATTAATGAAGTTCAAAATAACACAATTTGTCAAAACACTAAGTGTGAAATCACCAAGTTCAATGAAAGTTGTTCTGTAGCCATCTACTCTATCTGTTACTCTGTAATAAAATCATCTAGTTATTGGAATTCAAATACTTTATCCAGTATTGCTAATTATGGTAAAATGCAGTGTGATCTTGTATCTTTAAAAGAAAAGTTTTCAATGGATGACATGCCAAAATCAATTTATGTTTGTGGAACTGAAGTAAGTCTACTAGTATCAAATAAGTACTGTGATATATTGTCAGATACGTTACAAAGCAAATCAAATCTTGAAGATGGTATTCTAAAAAATGAATGTACAGGGTTTTTGATGAGTTTTGAATCTTTTTGCATAAGTTGTATGTTAAAATCCACAAATAGGTCAAAGTATGTTTACTCTTTGTTAGTATACAGTGAAAGTCACATACCACAAATTCATTTCACAAAATGTATAAATGGTATATCTTCACTTGTTGATATCATTTGCAAAATTCAAAGTGAACGTAGATCTAAAGGACAATACACAATACAGTTTGTATCATGTTCAAAAAAAAATATTGATACAAATGATCGAAAAAATTTAATGAAAATTAAGAGAAATAAACAACACTATGAAACAATGGAGCCATCTAAAAAGAAAATTTTATTAGATAAACAGCAAATAAGGGATAAAGCAAACAAAAGTAAACAACTGAAAAAAGTTCAAAAATACAAAACAAAGCATTCTGCTAAGAAAAATGACCTGTTAAACAAAAAAGCAGAAAAATACAAAACAATGGATGCTGCTAAGAAACAGGATCTATTAGACAAACAAGCAGAAAAATACAAAACAATGGATGCTGCTAAGAAACTCCATGAGAAGCCCGAGTTCACGCAGCTATGCGTCTTGTTGTCTTAATTAGTCCGCCAGTTTCCAGACCAAAGGCGCTTAAAAAACGCGTCTTCGTTTTTTCATATTCAGTTGCAGAGAAAAGTTACAGCGCTTTTTCGAATTAGGATTTAAAAAAATCTATAGGCCGTTCAAAACTTGCTCTAAAAACAAAGTTTCCCGAAAAATAAAATCGCAGACACGTTTTGTTCTTCATATATTGAAGAAGCTACTGTGCAAATTTTAGCGAAAAAGGAACAAATTCCCTTTGAGTTGGAATTCTTTAAAGTGACCACTTTAAGTGAAAATAACGATTCGAAAAACAGCGATCAGAAAAATTTGTCTAGTTTCTTGCTTGGCAGACAAAGTCCGCCCACAAAACTTTAACAAAGATAATTATCAGCCAATTAGCACTTGAAAAGTTTACTTCCGGCAACACCTGAATTAATTTTGTTTTGTTTTAGAACATTTAGGAACCTAGTGAGGTTCCAAGGAGTAGAGATAACAGGACTCCAGGTCCTATGCAAGGATCTTACTCCTGGGCCTACGGTTTAACGTCCTTATCCGAGAAGACGCGAAAGTCTAACCATTTGCACATGTTAGAGCAAAGGCAGCACTTTCTCCTCAATTATTTTAAATGTTGGTCGACTTGGTCCGGCCGGGAATCGAACCCAGGCCTTCAGCACAGCAGACTGGCGCCTTAAGCCAACTAGGCTAACCAGACGGTTAGTTATCCAACAAGATAACAATTTTAGATTTTCCCACATTATTTCAATGAAAGAGAAATGGCATCTGGCATTACAAAAGCAGTGTTAATTAAGAAGAAGAGTCAGATAACCTCAGAAAACAAAAATGCATCTTTGGTGCGTCACCTCACTTATTGTTATGTGCGTCCTGAACAAATAAATCGTCATCAGTGACAAAAAAATTGGTGTAGGTAGTCAAAAAAAAAAAGAGAGAGTTGGTTTTAATTATGCCCCTAGTGTTAATAGGCTTTTGAACAACTGGGCTCTGCATGATCTAAGACGTGTTTGGATTTAGCTTGTCTGTAGATCATAATAACATCGGCAAAAAGTACCGTTAATGGGACCCAAAGGCCACAGTTACATGGCATTTAGATTCAACCACACGATTAGTTAATGTTTTTCCTTATTAGATGCGAAAATAAAAAAAGTTTAAATACGGATCAACTTTTGTTTGATTTTTTAACAGGTGTCTAAGAGCCGCGAATGCATATTCGAGTCCCTTAAAGCGCCAAAGCAGGATCCAAAACAAAGCCCAAGCAGTATCCCGGATGATACAGTGGTGTATAGAAATGTACACTGCATGTTCATTGGTCTTAGAAGAAACGGTAAAGCTAAAAAAGGAAGAAAAGTGAAACCGTGCAACAGAAACGCACATTTTTATGAAATATTTTTGAGCCATTATTCCAAACAAAATAGAAGCTTGAAAAGAAAGTCGCTATGAGTTTGGACTGGGAAGAAGAGAAAAGACTGATTTAAAAAAGAGCGCAGTATATCTATTCATTGGCTATCTGCCCCATAAAGAATAATTAGTCAAGATAGATTAGTCCAGTGAGAGAAACAGAGGACCCTGCACAGTAGTGCGAGTCCCACAGTCGCAGAATGCCTCGACCGAAAGCAGACGAAAAAAACTTGAGGTGGAATATTTAAGAGCCACCATTCTTAACACTATATTGTAAGGATTTAAAGTTTATGTCGTGAGCTAAAAGTATTTTAGCAATTGTATCAAGTATTTTAGTTTATTTCCTCCCGACTATAGCGGGCTGCAGGCGGAAATTGAAATTTAATTCAGCTATATAAATGAAAAAAACATTTAAGTAATAACTGTTTACGAGGCATACAGTCAACAAATCAAATTGCTTATGCGTTTCATTAAGATTTGTTTCTGCTGTACTGAAAGGACTGTTTTCATGATACCAAAACGTATTTCACTCCGGAATTAGTTTCTATAATTCAAAAAGAAGTTCATATTGCATTCACATGGCATAATTGACCGGCAAAGTCTAGTCTCAGAAATCTTTCTCAGTTCGTTTTAATTGTATTTTATTTTCTACAGTCTTGAAAGTTATACGCATGTGCTAGCCAATAAATTTATACTTAGCCGCTTTTTTCTTGGAAAAGATTCGTTTTCATTTTACCTGATGACAAAAATATCCGAAAGAGTTCTTTCGTTAGAATTGAAAATTTGAAGGAGCTCTCGTTCTTGAATGATTTGTACGGGGACTAAACTTCCCAGAATAAACCTCTTTTTGGTATTTTGTAAATGGACCGTAAAGCAAAATGCAAAATGAACAATACCGGGAGACGAACTTAACCAATGCATCTTTAAAAAAACAATAGCACTGTGGCCCGCGCTTTAGCAAAATTTCGGTCATGCGCAGTAACATAGTTTAATTTTCAGTTTTAACAGGCAGAGCAGAAAGTCAGCTAATCAAATAAGAAAATCAAGTCCAGTTATATGAAAGTGTCATTAATTGTTCAAAACAATGATAAAAAAAAAAATACGCTGACATTAGTACGATAAGAAAATGCGAAGACATTTTGAGTGTAAATAGGTTATTTTTTAGAAACTATGAATAAAGATAGATCGGTATAGCTGACCAGAAATTCGAGTGAATGGATTGAATCAACAGGGAGTACTATAGTTGCAGTGTAGGGATGAAGGGGTAATGAATGGCCCATTCAATTTAAAAGTGCCCGGCACAAATTTGGTCTTTGCTCGAATTGCTCGCAAACATTACACGGGTGCTTGCTTGCTTGTGTAATCAAGATTAAACTTACAGTGCAAATTTGAAGGGAATTCACTTTCAGTTCGAATTACCGAGGGATATATTGAGATACTGGGATTAGTAAATGGCATAAGCCTAAAACAGCGGGATACTAGCTCTGATACGTATTTCTACAATACAACTTTCTCACATGCAGCGCCCACTGGCTTCTTATAGAAAAAGCTCAGGCTTCTACTTAAAAACTCCATTCACATGTATCTGGAAATTTTAGTATTCGCAACTTTTAGTTGTTGTGGGTAAGAATCTGGTCTTAAAATGTTTCGCGTCTAGTCTCCAGGACTCCTCATGGAATATCACTTATGCAGAGCATGCGCACATACCAATTTTATGTTTATACTTTATACAAAAAAATTGTGGAAAAATCTGTTTCTTCCCTTATGCCTTATGCTGCTTTGTGTTGAAAATCCTTCGCTTCTGTCGGTGTTGAAAAATCACAACCGGAACAGCAGAAAAAGAGAAAAAGAAAAAAAGGAAGTTCATTCTGACTTTTTTCACGTAGTCGAAAAGAGATATTTCCGGATTCGACCGTACACACGTATCCAGATTGTTTGCGAATACAAAAATTTCCACTCCGGAAAGCGGATTTAAAAGTTTTAGGATAAGCTGCTTGAGATCCTCGGATACGTATGGAGGGGGTCTTAAAGGCTAGGTTAGACCCAGAGTCGCCTAAAGTCGCACAAAGTTACCTTAAGTTGCGCAAAGTTCTGACTGCTATTCTATCCAACACACTGTTAAAGAATACTAAACAAACTGCTTGTATATAATGCAATATTTTGTTCACTAGGAATGGTTATATGGTACTGTTTGTTATTTGTGACATTTTCCTTAATTAAGCGTGCAAATAATTCGCCGTAAGACTTGCAAAGTCGTCTTAAGTCGCACAAAGTGCACAATGACGCGGTGGATTTTTTAGCAGTTTTTTTTTTTAAGTCGCTCCATTGCAAAATAACGGCACCTTTGTGTCCCAGAGTAGGCCCTCGCATACATAAGCGGAATGATCATTGGCGGTCGTAACGTAGCTATAGCTCCTAAAAACCGTCTTCCTTAAATCAGTCGTACTGTGATGCTTTGCTTAGGCCATCATCAATTATATGCTACGCTGGCTTTTCATGCTCCTTGCAATCCTGAAAATGACAAGAAAAAATTCAAATTATGCTAGACTTTCAAAATAATGCTGTTTTTTTTTAAAATTGGTTTCAGGAAATGCTTTGCTTTATTTCAAACAGAACAAGGAAAGACGCTACGAAAGCTTTCTCGCGGAAATGTACGCAAATAAAGCTATTGAAAAGGAGAAACATCAGGCTTACTAAATTAAAAAAAAAACTTTTTCTTGAAACCATGACCTCGGCAAAACCGTTATATAATGTGTGTGATGAAAGCGCCTTAAATGCACAAGTATTACGTATTTCATCCTGCTTACATTACAAGGAGGGAGAGGGCTTGTTCGATAGAGCCTCAGCCTGGTCACATGTTTATATAAGAACATAGCAAATGACCTCGTTATCGTAAGACTCCTTGTAGCTCAGTGGATAGAGCGTCCGCACGGTGTTCAGTAGGTCATGGGTTCGAACCCCGCCACGGGCTCAGAA
>JANCMA020293998.1:0-12154 GCA_024336925.2 Zoanthus solanderi | reverse complement strand
AATCTTCAGTAGTTGGCTTTGTTTGATCAATTCTCATTTTCTCATCACCAAATGTCAGATTTTGTATGTGTTATATATTAAGGAGAAGTTGGTTGTTGATAACTAACTGGCACTGAAAGCGTTAATCGATAACAGGCCATACCTTTTCCATTGAAACAGGCAATTCGTGGCTTATACTGTGTCACTTTTTCAACTAACTTTGTAATTCCATCTTTGATTTCTTTTCTGTAATAATCATGGTTTGGTTTGGTTATTAGTTTATACTAGTTTCATTTCGTTTTAACTTAGTTCAGAGTGATCCAAATTTGTTTGACCTAGTCTTAGCTCATGCAAGTTTCTTTAATTAATTTCCATTTTTAGTCAAGGAAACGAATATTTCAAAAAGAAAATCTCTTAAAACCTTTTAATTCATCTTGATACTTATAAAGCAAAACTCACAAAAATGGAAAAAACAAAACAACTCACTGTCGCCTGGGGATGTTTTGCTTTTTTGTATCTGGATTTACGTTCCTTCCCCCCTCTCCCCCAGTCCCTCAAGAGCCCAAGCCTCAGTCCCCCCAAGGGCCGCTACGCAGGCTACCTATTAAACTGAAATAACATTAGGAGCTCAAACTATCTTTGTGTTTTAGTAGACTGTGGGAAAATTAAAATTAATTGACAAGAGAGCAAAAAACCATATAGCCTGGCAGCTTTGCCTTAAATTTATAATGTCTTGACACATAGACTGTCTAGGAATTCATACAGAAATCTCTGAGGCTGTGTAAGAATCTTGAACCAAAAACGTCGCCTTTATGATCAGTAAAATTACGTTTATGACCAGATGCAAACTCATGCTTTATTCCAGCTTTTCATTAAAGATTATTCGTATCGATCTGTTAAGAATCTTCGATTTTGATGCTGAAGCTCTGGAAAATATTAAGTATTCCATCGGCATCAAGGACAGCGCTTTTCCATCTCTGGATATTTTTGTTTCAAATTCAAACATTTAAACTTTTTAAAAGATTGTGGTAGCTCTTCAGATTTCAATTAACTATATAGTAAAAACAAATCCTAAAGTTTCCAAACACTTTAATTTGTTCACGTTGTTTGACTCAAGGTTCGTACAGATCTTTGCATGTAAGCAAAATTCCAGACTTTTTCCAGACCTTTTTCTCAGTATTTGAACTCATAAATAGGTAAGTAGTATTCGCTTTTTAAAAACGAAAATAATTATAAGAACTGAAAGTATTTCTGTTGGAAAGTATTGATGGCAGTAGATGGTGATTAACTCCAGTCTAGTTAATATATGTCACAAGTCAAGTGTTTGTTTCAAACAAACAAATACAACCACAGAGCAGTAACATTGTAGATATGTCTGTTCAGATATCTATATATCCGACTCCCTGTTTGAAACTACAGCGTTCTTATCTTACTTCTGGGGAATTATTCAAATCCAAAGCAAGGAGTGCTTTTTTTTCGCTAGAAGTAGAGCCCGAAAATTCTAGTCTTTTTCAAGATATTTTCCTTGTTTTCCAAACTTATTCCAGATTTTCCAGAATATTGTTTTGATTTCCTGACTTTTTCCTGATTTTTTCTGACTTTGTATGAGCCCTGCATGTTATCCTGTTTTCTTAACTATAGCAATACAAATTACAAATCTTTTCTTTATCACAGCTACACAATGCATACAAATAATCTCACAACCACAAAAGTTTCTGTTAACCTGGAAAGATCTGAGCTTCCACGAGTTGTCCTCTCTACAATGTTTGTAAGTCCAATACCAAGTGAAGGGCATTTCTCATCGTCGAGGAACCCAAGTCTTTCATTCACAAGCCCTGACTCATACAAACATGGCCCTGACGTGAATATTGTGAAGTTTAAAGTTATTAACACATATATAGTTGGGTTGATTAAGGAAAGGGACCCGCGGTAAGAGGCCAACTTGCAATTCCAGGGTAGTCTCGTAAAAACTTCTCTCCCACTTCTCTGTGAGGTGTTTTCAGGGATTCAGGAGGGAAGAAGGTTGTGTACAAGGAAAGATAGACCCCGTTTAAAGATAGACCCCCGGTTTTATCAGGGGTGTACCCAGGGGGTTCCAGGGGTTCCGGAACCACCCCTCCCCCCCCCACACACACACACACACACACACCCAAACACCTCGCCAATATACTTGCTGGTCAATAAACCTTTGAAATTCTAAGATGGCCGATTCTATAACATGCACATTTTAGTCTCTAAAGCGTTAAATCATTGAAAATATTTTTGCCTCCTTGCATCGCTCTTTAACTTGAAACGGAAGGAAGCGATCCTTCACTGTGTCAATTTTTAGAGCGATTTCACCACGACCAAACAGCATTTGGTGATTTGGAATCCTCCCTCTTAAAAATGCTGGCTACGCCCTTGTTTGTATGGGAGTACTCTTGGGTGTCAAAAAATGCGTGTGAGTTGTCCTTGGCTAGTGTGTGTTAGGTTTCATGTATGATGTGATGTTGGAGTACTCTAAAGATATTCAACTGGCAGTGTAAACCGCGACTTAATCTCAGAGTTAATTTATAATGAATTAATAAAAGCTCCAGAAAGAAAACAGTGATATGAACTTACAAAAGGCGGTATTAATTTCACTAAATTTGGCCCAATATTCGTGAAGTATTCAAAGAAATGGTCTGCGATTTGATTTGGGGCGGATATTTTCACACAGTTGGTAAACTACTCTTATTTTTTTGTTATTTATTACACTTTGTCAAGGAATTTCCAAACAGATTTCATATTTGATTCACACTCCTCCAATTTCTTCTCGTAATAAAAATTATATGCGTTTAGCAACATGTTAAGTATAGTAGTCAAATTTTTTTCATTCTTTGTTAAAAGAGGGGTTGCAGAGAAAGCACTTAAATATATAAAACATTTTTTCTTTTTATGGACTTGAGTTGACCCTTGGATAACCACGCCTTTTTCAAATTGCTACTTTTTTCTTTTGACTTTTTTTAATTGGGAAACACTTATTATAAGTAGCAATGTATTTTTAAAACAAGAATGACAATTTTTAACCTTTTCGGTTTATTTTCAAACATGTTTCGGCGTTACCAACGCCATCATCAGTGTAAATGTACAATGATTGTTAGTTGGTTTAAATAGTTTATATGAGCACGTACAAATGTATATTGCAAGGAAATACAAAAGCTATAAAGACAAAGAAAGATTGACGTGCGTCACTTGGTGACTTAACACGGAATTTAGCCATCTGATGTGCATTGCTGCTTTGAGCTTAATTTCATATTCCGTCTGAGCCGTGTCTAGAATCTTGAAGCACTCTGCCGAGGAGGCCTCACGGCATTCGGTCGATGTACTCAAGTGTCTAAATATATGTGACGATCTGTCACCAAAGAGGTGTTCTTGTATGTGTGTCTTAAAATGCCTAACAGTTTGGCCCGCGTAACACAAGCGTTTAAACCCACTTACAATCATTGTATATTCACACTGATGATGGCGTAAGTAATGCTGAAACATGTTTGTAAATAAACCAAAAAGGTTAAAATTTGGCATTCTTGTTTTAAAATTAATGGCCTCGTTGCTGATACAACGACCGTTTGGAGCAACGTATTTGGTTAAAAAAGAATTATAAGCAGAATCTGGGTCATTGTGCCCAATCACATCATCCCAATTAGCAGTTTGAACCTCATAAATGGCATGCAGCGTTGTTGTTTCTGCAGGAATTATTTTACAAATTGATAAGTGTTACTTCGTAATAAGAAGAATTTTTGAACTGATATTTTGGACTGTACAGTAGTCCTTTGTCGGAGTGAGTTGAAGCGATTCACTCCGACGAATGATCACAGTTTGAAATGGCAGTTCGAAAATACTTCTTACTACTGTGTAATCAATCAATCCAATTTTAATCCGATTATCCCCGTAAACGGGGGTGACCGGATTTACCCCACTCTAACGGCAATCTCTCCAACTCCCACTCTCAATCTCTCTCGATTCAAAGCACCCTCCTTCTTCAAACCAACACTCTTGGTCTCCTTCAAGTTTCAAGTTTCAAGTTCAAGTTTTATTAAGTATAATTAATAGATACAGGGAATGACATACCACTGCTCGCAGTTAGCTATAGCTATTCGAGGCAAGCAGTGGGATGACGCATATAATTATATAATAACGAATTTAATATATTAAAATAATAATAACAATAATAAAGTTACAGAAATGAGTATAAATTATTGAATAATGACAAGTATGTAACATTTGGGAAAGACAAATAATCACAGTAACGGCAAATTAGTATATTACATGGGAAGCTAGAGGAATAAAGCATCCTCGATAACTGAACTCATTATATCGAAGCGATACAATAAGCTCAGTTATTTGAATCCAATAGATCAATATATTCGTTTGTCTCGATGAGTTTCTGAAGTAGCATATTGTGAATGTTGCGTTTAAATTTTGCTTTGGGCATTTGACGAATTTCATTTCTCCACTTGCGTCTTCTACGTCTTCCTTGGTCGTCCTAGGTAAATCTTATCAATTGGTAAAACTGAGTTTGAAGCTCAGCTTGGAATGCAACTGTACTGTTTGTATTTTTATCACAGAAGGTAACATAAGTATTTTTACTTGAATTCTTAAAATAATCAGATAATATTGCAAAAATTGGAAGATGGTCAGAAATGCCAGTAAATAACAAGCCACTAGGAGAATAAACGGATTGGTCATTTGTGAAGATCAAGTTATCTATTATCGTAGCTGTAGATGATGTTATTTTGGAAATCTAAAAAAACATTTATGATATCTGAAAATTCACCTGTGTTGTCGTGAGACTGATGCTTCATTAAATCTATATCAGACCTGCCAACTCTCCCGGTTTTGCCAGGAGACTATCGGTTTTTTCTTTTTTCTCCCGGCAAAGACCTGAAATCTCCCGGATTATTCTCAAGATTCCAACAAGTGGAAAAAAGGGTGAATTCTACTTCGTCCGTTTGCTTTACCACTCGATTGCGTGCTGCACACAGAGTCTGCACGAACTTGATCAGAATTTATGTTGTTTTATTATTTTTTTTTTTTGAGGTTTTGTTTTTAGTTTTACACATCTTAGTTTTACCAGCTTTTTGGTTTGCTTGAAATTAAAGTTTGTCTCGAAGGTTGTTTTTGAGAAGCATGTTCTAAACGAGGCAATTTATAAAATCTCGGAGCATTTTTTTACAAATACTCCACAGTTTTTGTAGTCCACCTCCAGATTCTTAGCTCTAAGGAGTTGGCAGGTCTGCTACTGTATATTCCAGTCAGCTATACCAAAATATAACTAACACCATAGTCAATACCAATACTAATATCATTACTACATATAATACCAATATTAAAAAGATTACAACTAATACAATAGACCTAATCAGTCAACTACGTCATAAGGCTGTCATGTGGTTTCTATTGGGTAAACAAACAGTGTGCTCTCGCCCTTATTGCTTGTTACAGGAGATTTGCTGGGGTGCTACTAAAACGAGTAACGCAGTTACGAGTAACGAGTAACGGAGTAACGGGAAAACGAGTAACGGGAAAAAAATGCATATTGTAAAAAATTGAAAAACGAGTAACAGGAAAAAATAAATCACACACTAATTTCGTAATTGGTTTTGCCGAAACATTCTGGGCAGTCTTCTCCTTTGCGGTACAAAAAGCGAAATATACAAGAACATGAGTCGTTCCGTTTTCTGACCAAAACTACTTACAATTGTAAAACTATTTTTAAATTCAAAAAATATACGCCACATTTCAAATTCAATTTCAATTTAAGTTTATCAATTATCAAGTTTTTTGTCTCTGCCTTCCCAGCAGTGCAAGTACGTTTAAAGTACGATCAAACTACAATAATAATAGAAATAATATAAAGAGGGCTATTACAATGAATGAGAGCTTTGTGTTTATAAATAAGTTAACTTGAGTGATAACGTGGGATTTTCCCTCGATGGACAGATAGAATTATCCATGCCCAAGCCCATGCAGTTTGAGACGGTTGCCCTTGTGTAGCTACGAGACCTTTGCGGGAACTGTTTCATCCGAGCTATAAACGGAAGGACATTGTTGCGTGTTAGCTTTTCAAGTTTCTTGCAGTATCTCTCAATTACCTTTTTGGCACTTTTTAAACATTGTTAGATAGAGTTCGTTTGAAAATACAGAATTCAGTCCTGTCGTGAAGTTTTCAATTGTAACGACAGCACTTTTGAGGAGGTGTTTGCGTTTGCAAGTAATGCCATGATAACTAACGTTGGGTAGATTCACATTTACAAAGCTGGATATAACGTGAAAAATTAACTAAAATCTGGTTGAACTGTGTTCAACCATATTGTAGTCAATAGAAGCGCTTGGTGATTCTTAATAAATGGAGGGGACTTTCAATTGATAAATACTCGTATATTTCTAGAATTAATTGAAAAACGTTCGACTGCCGGCCATTTAGTAATTTGAAGACCCTGGCCGGCTGCCGGCCCCAGCCATGTAACTAAAATGATAAAAACTGACGAAACAAAATTTTAAATAACGCCATGCAACATTCAAGTGCAGCTTTCTTTATTTTTACTTTTTTTAGGTTTTAAAAAATATATATTTTTATCTTCATGAGCACAGCTTTTTTTTCCTGCAAATTTATAAAATGAAAATCAAAACACAAATGCAGTCTTAAGAGACGCGGTGGGTAAAATCTTTAATGCAACGCATTAACGATATGTGAATATGTAAGTTAGTTTGTCAAATGAGAGGCACTGACGAAAAAATTCTGTTTTTTAAAGAGAAAAAATTCCAGAAATTGCTATCGCCACACTTTGGGCTCATGTGCTGAGAAGCACAACCCTACTCCACTAGGGAAGTTATGGTCAGCAAAGATTTTTTATTCCAGTTTTGTCGTAGCCATTTGAAAAATTTAACCTCAATTTAAATTGTAGAAAAAGAAGTGTCAAAGTTTTAGAGCTAGTGGTAATCAATACTATCTGGACTCTATATTTGCCAAGAAATTGCAACACAGACCAACTGTTAGTAAGCTATTGTTCACAAAAATAGAGGAGTGCTATGTGTAACATCCATATTTTTCCTTAAAAGATACCAAAATTTTTCTTTCGAATCTTTCCGTAAATTTAATTTCCTGATAAACTGAAACTATGTGACAATAGTAAAAGTGTTTGAGAAAATGCCTCCAGCTACCTTCCGCTATTCCAGCTATGTTCGGTGTTCGCTGTCACGTGACGATTTTGGTGGGAAAAGCGTGTCATCCAGCAAAAATCCTTCAGCGCGCCAAATTTTGCAAGATAATTTTTATTTATTACTTTTTAAATTGTTTCTCCCATTACTCTACATTATTGTCCTTAGAACCTTCTTTTGTTATTCGTTTTCTATTTTTTACCTTGGCGATTTCTTTCCCGTTACTCGTTTTTCGGTTACTCCGTTACTCGTTACTCGTTAGTGCGTTACTCGTTTTAGTAACACCCAAACCATACCTTACTAGTCTCTCACAAAACTTGATAATTTTACGATAATTTTTAACAATTCCGCTTTTCACACAAATGTGGAATAAATATTTTAGATTAAACAAATAAGCCAAATTTTTATATGAGTGAATTTGAAAAAAGAGACACTTAAATTGATTAGAATAGCCAAGGTTATTTTCTTTAGTCCATAACAAATTGTCTAAAGTTTCTCGTGTGTTTCATATCACAACTTGTTATAAAAATATTTCAAAGGAAAAGTATATAAAGAGCTTTTTGAAATCGCAGTAGTGTTCCGTTTTCCAAAAGTATTCGTCATGGGGAAGAAGCTGTGTATTATAATCTGCTTGTTCGTCATCTTGGAGACTCAGGGTCTTCCAACACGCAAGAAAAGTAAGTTTTGTTTGTCTAAATATTTGACACTGTTGGAAGACACGCCATTAATAAATTCTGTCCTATCGTTCAACGAGAAGTGAAAACACTGTAACAAACTTTCAGGTCATTCCGATGATAGTTGCTATCTTCAAAGTAATCTTGTTATTGTCTATATTAATAATCGATGGAATGCAATAATTTTATAGAAGTTACAATCTTAACGGTAATAAAAATTCAAACTTTTTCAGTTCATATAATTTGCTTATCTTCGGGGATCTAAAAAGTTTTTACTTGTTTGCGTTGACTTCTTCTAGAAAAGCCCACATCCGGAACAAATTTTTTGAAGAAAGTCCTGGAAAATGTTATCGACCGAGCTAATAAAGGAATTGCAACGCCAAGCGACAACGAAGTGCTTAAGTATCTGTCAACCGTAAAACTATTGAAGAACAGAATCTGCGACCACCTAAGCTCGAGTGAAAAGATTTCTACTCCTACAAAGAAGCAAACTACGACTTCACGGCCAAGTACTGAACATATCGAATCCTCGGTGATCCCAACTACCTTGGCCACAAGCTTACCTGAGACTACGCGCGGGATTACACGCGGGACTTCTCGCAAGACTACGCTTGGGACAACTCGCCTGACCAAGTTTGAAACCACGAGAAAGCCAAGTTCAGCTGTCCCTAAAAGGACGACTAAGGCTCCTACTGAAACTCCGGCTATGATTGTCGATGTAGTCGATAATAACATTCTTACCATGAATGATAAATTTGAGGAGGACAGAGATGAAATAGAAGAAACTCATACGGTACGCGTTTCTCTACTAAAAACTTCTGAAGCAGACACCGAGCTTCCAACGACACCCACTCCAGAGCTTCCCGAAAAGATAAGCACAAGGCGCTCAAAATCCCCTAAACCGTCAAAGAGACCAACCCGTGTTCATCCGTCAGGTAGCTCAAAATCCCCTAAACCGTCAAAGAGACCAACCCGTGTTCGTCCGTCAGGTAGCTCAAAATCCCCTAAACCGTCAAAGAGATCAACCCGTGTTCGTCCGTCACGTAGATCGAGCTTATCTCCACGGCCATCAAAACGCCATACATATGGTATGTACTATTTTTGTGATAAACTGATTTTTATCATTCAACTTGTGAATTAGCTCGAAGTCAATTGGCTCAAAGTCAACTGGCTCAATAGTTAGAATAAATAAAACCAGTCATTTCTACTCTTCAATTCAAACAAAATAAATGCTCACTTATAGGGTTTCATCAACTGGTTCAAAAGTTAGGATGAATAACACCAATCATTTCTACTCATCAAGACAAACAAAATGAATTATAGCTTTCGCTTTCTAAAAACTACGTAATGATCTTGATTCAATTATTTTATACTGACTGAAAAAAAAAGTCAAATCAGTATTGTAACTTGTCCTGCTCCGCTTATCCTGCGAGAGGCTTGCGATCGACTCGTCCACGGTCCCGTCAGACCAAAAGGCATGGTTTTAAGATAATTTGTATCAACCGAAATTTCTTAACATTTTAATTTCAACTCCGATCGTTTTCAACTTGTTTTTATTTTTCAGCTAATCTAAGCCTTCCTGTTCTTACTAACCTTGTTCATAATACAAAAAAGTGTAGGCTATATATCCATTTGGCAATTGACATGTATAAAACTGTGGTGTTATTGTAATTTTTTTAGTTGTTGCTAATCCTATATTTTGATATTTGTTCTAGCCACATTAAAGCAGTCCTCGCTTGTGGAGACAGATTTGATGGACAACGTGGATTATCTAGCCAAGAAAGAAATTCTCGGAAACAAATTAAGCAGAGAAACGGTGAGTAAGAAATAGTACGCTACATTTTTACGTTTCCCAGAGCAACTTCAGATCCGGGAGGAGCCCACTTTCTAGAATATTTCCAGTGAAACCTCGATTTAATGAAGTCCTCGATATAAAGAACTGAATTTCTCAGCCCCACTTAAGTTACAGTAAGGGAAAGAACGTCCATTTAACTAACACTCGATGACCTCGATAATAACGAACGCATTTCCTCGGTCCTTGACAGTTCGTTAAATCGAGGTTCCGCTGTACTTGAATAAAATGGTTGAAAACCAAAATTCCTCTGACGTTTCCTTGAGAATCGATTGTCAGTAAATATCATTTCTGAGATGAGATGGAAAAAAGATCATATAGGTTAAGTTTTTAGTTTACTGTAACGAATTTGCTACCCAGCTTTTTTGACACACCAATAAATCAGAGGTAGTAATTACTATCCTATAGATTCTCGTGCAATGATTTTAACACCTAAACTTCTCGGCTTCATATAACAAACACGATCAGCTAAAGCCACAAACACCAAAGAATTCATTCGATATTCAACAGCTATACTTTTGATTGCCGGATTAGATAAGCAGTGATAAGTTTGGATCGGACGAAACGACTTTCTATCGTTAACACTTTTTATTGTCAATCTTCATCCCCATGTTCTTGCATTTTCCACTCGCAAAAAAAAAAAGTTGAATTCAGATATTTTCCCAGTTTGTTTTTCTCACGATTTTTTAATAGTTTAAACTTTAGTTTTTATATTACTTCACTTGCTAAATACAGTTGTATGCTAATAAACCAGGCTATAAACCTTGGGGAAGTACTACCATTTATGCTCTATATATGGGATACATACATGTATTTCTCTCTATAAAGAATTTGGTTATCAACAAGTTTAAAATGGATTATTTGGAACGTTTGGAGCAAAAAAAATAAGTAATAATTTTTCACAAAACTAACCACTTGGTTGAAATTCACTTTCATCAAAATTATACTGAAATCGGAAAGTGCTACTGGAAAATAGAAAAACGATTATAAGATAAAATTTGTTTTAAGTTACCCCAGAAGTTTTCTGGAAATCAACCTATTGTAGAATAGTAGGAATTCGACAACTTTACTATGATTAATAATTTAAATCAAGCTAAACTAGCTCTCGTATATGGGCATAGAGTCCCAGCGGAACAACCCCCAACAGAAATTCTTAAAGAAACCCCTTGGATTATATTTAAACAATAGAAACGTTTATCTACCCAAGGGAAATTCGTTTTCTTCGCATATCTAGTTCCAAACATATCGTAACCTGATTTACACAACATGACATCATCATTTCCAATTTTACAGGTTTCTTTACCTTCCCATTATAAATTTTGAATGTGAATTTCAATTTAGTTAATAAATGCAATTTTGAGGCATCACTATGACTAATTGACTTGCAACGATATTTCACTTTTAGGAAGGTAGTATTTCTAGAGTATTGCCAGATTACCAGACTTATGCAAGGAAAAACCAGCCACGCTATGACACACAGTTAGAAGGATTGGCCGACGATGGACTTCATGCTAATCTAGGTGTTGACGAAGTAAAGTCTTCCTTAAAAACCAAAGATGCTGACAGCGATGAACAATCTGAAAGTCGAAGTACAATTAAAAACCTTCAAAGTCAAAAAAGCCCGATGAAAGAATTATTAAACAACTATAAAAACAAAGAATTTGATCAAAGGAGTGAAAACATGAAAGGTAGGACAATTTTGGACAAATGAAGAACGATTACCATGCAACTAACAAGTTCCACGCGTTTATTTTCTCTCGCCAAAAAAATTGTGGAACAGAGCAACATCGTGTTTGGTGTTTTTCGCCTTATTGCCATTTTCCTGTCCGTTTAATAAACTCTTCTACCTATGATCTAGGTTCTTAAAACGCTTGCTCTGATTTGAACTTATTTTTCCAAAAAAATGCGCATAAGCTCTTAGAAACGTGCTAGTAAAGACGAGAGTCGAGCGAGCGACACGGTTTTTTAGCTAGTGAAAATAATAGTATAGCCAATCAGAGCGTCGATAAGTCGTTTTTCAACTGGCTTCTCTACCGCGGACAGACTATTTTTATCAGGATGCTTTTTGACGCGTAAATCTCGATATGTTACTTTTAGTGATGTTTTTGATGATATCTCCGTCATTATTTTAAAATGTGAGAAAACCGATAATCACATCACAGAGTGAATGAAAAGAAAGCCTCTTGAATATTTTGAAAAATTTTGGATGACATTTTAGGGGGAGATACATTTTCTAAACGTTGTTTTTTAAGTGAAATTTGAGTTTGAGGGAATTTTAGTGAAGTTTGAAAATTAATTTTGAAGTTAATATTTGATAGATGGCCGCCAAAGCGTCCTCTAACCAAAGTTGCACTTTCGCATGGTCTGGAGGGACGATTTGGCGGTCGTCCTCAAAATTCTTCCCACTCAAATACTTCTTTCAACTCCTTCACTATTCGCCAAAATTTAGGGTAGAGAGTGGCCTTAAATA
>JANCMA020293893.1:0-12156 GCA_024336925.2 Zoanthus solanderi | reverse complement strand
CACCTGTTGAGTTGTATCCAGACAATAATCCGCAGTACAGAGCAAACAACATGTTAGACTTTGTTCCTCCTTGCTGACCAAAATAAAACTTCGAGGAAACGAGAGTCGGTTCTGGCGGGTCCGCCGTGACTTATAAAACTTCACTTCAAGTTCTAACGTGTACCTTAGGAATTTAAAACGTTTTTTTGACTTACTTAGGGTCTTTGTCACAACTATGTGGTTGTTTTAGCGGTATTATTGCCCTCTCACGCGCAAAACCTTTAATTCAGTGACAAAAATACGTAAATAGTATTACCCGAAGAGGTAAAGCTGTGGAATTATAATTTTTATCGAAACTTGTTCTTTAGATATCTGGTTATATATTATTAGCTGATCAGTAACAAAAGCTTTGTTTCATAAAGCATCTTTCTCAATGGCATTAGCTTTTCTTAGCAACTCCACGGGATTACATATCAACGTTTTCTAAAGAATGAAAAGTAGTTTGGGCTGGAATGTAGTCCTATAAAATTTGGTTTTCTATAATTTTGTATTACAAAATTGAACTTATATTTATCATTTTATTTTGTTAGCAATATAAAAACTATCTAAAACATTTCCCAGTAACTAACATATGTGTATCCAAGAACTGCATTTTACATTCAATTGTAAGTCTTTTTATTCGGCCTTTTTGAAAAGTGTTTCTGTATAAAAGTGGGTCTTTCATCGAAATTTAAAACGTTTTTAAAATGTTCTTCTATTATAACAAAATCAAGTTATTCCACGGATATTTGTCTGACCCAATAACACAGAAACGTTTCGAAAGTTTAACTTTTTTAGTTTTTATCTATTTAATTTCAATCGATGGAGAATGGTCTTTTCAGTTATAAAGTAACTGAGTAACCCAAGATTATGATAAAAATGGATGCTCGGAGGCAGCATTTTTGTGATACCATGTGTATTTCACGGCTTAGTAACTTACTCTACTCTAACCGTAGAAATGAAATACTTTTAAATTTTTCGTCCGGCATGCAACATGCTCCAATTACAACTTTAGATTAGTTTCTTTCGAGGCAAACACTATTGATAAATGGTGAAACCACGGTTTTACTACATCGCGGGTACAAAACTAGACAATGTAACAATTTTCCATACAAACTTGCAAAAAAAAAAACAAAACAAAACAAAAAAAACAGAAAATAAGAAAAGACAAAATACTGAATACCCAGTAAGACATTATGAAGTGTGGAAAACCAATTTATTTCTCTGATAATATATGAAAGAGGTTTCTTAAAAAATTAATTTTAAACAGCCATGGGTGGTTCTCACAAGATTTTATTCAAATCCACGCCACGTAACGCGTATAACGGCGTTAAGCTCGACAATATCAGCCCTTTATAAAATGTTAATACCATGGCTAAAAGGACCGCTTGTGTAATATAAAAATATTAAATATTACTCAAAAATATGACGATCGCCTTATGGAATCCTTTAGGACTAAAGGTATAGCATCAACTTAAACAATTCATTATTTTATTATATACAAACAGCTAGACAAAAAACGCTCATCAATTGTTTCAATTCAAAGTATCAAAAGAAAAGTTATGACAGCTACGCCTGTTTTCAAAAGTTCGAGGAAAGAAAACAAAGTTATCGACCAGATGTGTACAGGAAATAAAGATAACACAAACTTTACCTTCATTACAATCACCAAAACAATGAAGGATGCAATTATCGTAAACCAGAATTCATCGATTTCAAATCAAAATTACTTTCCAATTTTATTTTCAAATAAAAAAATGAAATAAAATAAAATAAAAATGGCATTGATTAATGTAGTGGTCATATAGAGATTTTAAAAACGTGAGAGTAACATATTCCTGCATACAAAGTTTGAAATGTTTTGATTACACGTTTTTTCAAATAAAGGATCTGTGATTCACCGCCTGGCTTAATGTTATTCGTCTTTAATTTCCTGTTGGCCGTGAACTTTGCAAGTTCCTTTTCAAAGACACAACCAACGATATCCTATCGCTATATAATTGAAATATAAATGAATATAGTTTGTATACAAATTTGTTCATACAGTTTCTCTTTGAGTCTGTAAGTTGTTAATCAGCCGCTATTATCTTAGTTTTTTTCCGGCCCAAATTCAGAAACTTTCTAACCAACAAACCTTAAACCGTTATTAATAATCTTGATATTCTTTAGCTATATTCGGTCATCTAACTCTAAGCCTTGTAACAGTTTTGCGTCTTCACATCAAAAACAACTAAAATTAGCATTGCTCTATCGAAGATAGAAAAGATGCAATCAGGCACTTGCAACATTTTACAAACTGCAACTATATATAAATATATTTTAATGTTCTTTCAGAACCTATAGAAAGGAGATTCAGGACTTTAGTATCGTTTTAGCGGTTGTTTATAGGATTCAGTAGAGTGGAAATGTATCGTGATAGCATTCTACTTTCGTTTATTGACGCAATGGGCTTCAAAGGCGGCGTGGCAGATTTGTAGTGGGCAGTTTGACCTGTATTGGTACCCAATGACCCATACCACAAGCGGGAGCCGAATACATTCGAAAAACCAATTACTCTGAAAACTCCTCAGGGGTTAATCCTTTCTTTAGTGTTATTTCCATGGACTTTATTCTAGTACCAATTATAGTTTGTTGTTTACCTGCCTTGTGAACAGAGAATGGGTCATCTGCCACACAATTCTATACAATTTAACTCAATATACTCTTTGTAAAAAAACTTTTAAAGTTTTTCTTTCGGTTTTTCTGTAGACAGCCGCAGCATTCCCCCTTAGAGGAGCAGATTAGAGCGTCAGAGGAAGAATTAGATTGAAGCAAAGAATTCTTATGCAAATGAAACTTCATGCGTTGTTTAGCATTTAGACGCAAAAATCATGCAACATCTAAAGTTATGATCGAAAATATCCCTCCAAATGAGTAACAAAACTAAAAGTATTTTTCAACACCATAGTTATCTCATCTAATTTAGGATTTTTTTCATTAGACTCAGCCAGACTAGTTAATGTGCTCTGTTCAGTTGTGGAACCGTTTTCAAATGACGTCTAAGCTTTGTCATGGAAAACGTCCGAACGCTTGCTTCCCAGAACACAAAGGCTGTTTTATTACCGCCTGCAGTTCTTTCTTTCTTTCAGAAAGTGAAAATTATACGTGTTTTGATTAGAAAAATTTAAACCAAAGATGCAAAATTGTAAACTAAGCACAAAACTTGTAACTCAAATAAAAGTTTTTTCATTCAATTCAGGCGCAAACACTTGACTTGAATCTTAAATAGCATTTTCTTTTGACTGGCACAATGTGATCCAACACAAAATTCAATAAAATTATCTTTACTAAATTACCTTATAAGAATAGCTGACTAAAGCCTCATTTTACTAAGAAATAACACTGAAAAAACAGTGGTGTTCAAAACAGCTGTTTTACGCGTCGCAATTAGTTAGCTTAAGTTTTTTTCCGTTAGCGGAACCAGTCGCTTCGTCTTTGTACTTCTAAGGGGAGGAGTTCAGTCATAGCCGCGATTATGCTTGCGGAAATTAACCCCTCCATAGTGAAATCATTTTTTTTCTCTATGACTAATTATTTTTAGATTCAATAACGGTCTTGTTAAGCGCCCTACAAAGCTTTCTCAAACGTTCACTTGAGCAAAAACAAAACCTTGACAAGATCAGTTTTTTGAGCTTTTTGTTATCTTGTAGACATTTTTGAAGAGCCGATAAAAATGGTGGGTTTTTATTTCTATGAGCTAAACAATAAGTTCATTACATGTTTTCAAGTGCTCCACGCGCATTAGCTAGTTCTGAAAGAGGTCACATAAGCGGAAAGATTTCCTAGTTCGCTTTCTGCAATTGTTTACTTAGACAATATGACCTGTTTGATCGTTCAAACAAACTTTGCCAGAAACGTTCTCATAAAACCCAATTCATTTCATTGTTTTTTTGCTAGTTTTATCCAGTTATAGTTCATTGTTTAAAGAAAGAAGCGAATGCTCGTTAAGATATTCATTGAATACATTATTTTCAACAGCTTTTAAAAATGTTTTCGGAAGACAAATATAAGAAGTTTAGACTTGCTGATACTTGCCCTTAGAACGCAAACGCACAAAGACTCGAATTATACCCTTACATACTTGATATAATCAATGACCAAATGAAAAGAGTTTTTCAATTTATCAATTTAATCTATTTGTTGTGTACAGTTTGGTTATTCAAGCAGACTGCCTATATATTGAACGCGCAAGGATCGCTGCGTTTTTAATGTGGCAGGAAACTTGGTTGATCCGACTGCTTAAAATAATCTTGAAAAAGTCTAGGTCGACTCTAAGAAACCTGCCTAAATTCCTCTTGATTTGATTTCAGAAGCAAATTTTACTTGTATTGAAAACCAAAAGCGGTTTATCCTTTTCTGCTTTGATCTTAAGCCGAGCGTTCGAAATTGCACGCTTCGTATCCAAGACAAGGTGTCGGCTCAACAAAAATGCAAAATGTGTTTTGAACTTTCGCCAGTCGGTTTAACCACATCTCCAGAAAAGTTTTTTTCTGAAATACATCGTTAATATCTTTCAAATAGAATGTTTTGCTTTCTCCTTTTCTCTTGTATTACAGAGTTTGTCTCTGTGGGCAAACATAACGGTAAAACATACAGAGTTTGTTAGACTAATCATGTTTCTCGGAGATTCAAATCTCTATAACAACAGAATAAAATGGAAATGTATGAGAACAAAAAACTCAACTATTCCTCAAAAACATTTTAAGTTTTAGGACTGATGTAAAAATAAACACAGAGAGAATGCAAAAGGAGAACGAAGGAACAGACAAGAAGTTGCTTTTTTGCCTTAATTAATTTTAAATCTAACAGTTAAAACCTAGTCTACAAGATTCTAAGCCAGAAGCTGCAGGGCAGAAACAAATTAATGAAATCACTTTGACGATAAAGAGAAAAGGTCAAAACCTAGAAATAGATTGCTTAACCAAGATTTAAAGAAAAATACTGAAAAATATAAAAACTCATGCGGTTTAGTTTTGTAAATGTCGAACTGGCCGGGAAGTCGATAATGACAATCATAGTCAGATATGAATTTTTGTCGAGCTCATTTCATTTAAATGCTAAATATAAGACTTCAACAAATAAACAAGAAAGCTCAACTCACACTCTCCAAGTACGTTGCGACGTCTTTAAGCTGCGAAAAGTAAAAAACGACGGAGTAAAGGCTACATGTGTTTCTCTCGGTTGCGGCGCTAGATATTGTGTGATGCATCAGGAGTCGACTCGAGTATTAAGCTAAATAAATCAACAAATTGCGCCTTGTCTCAGCTCTTTATACCGTGAAAGTCTACACTTTTTTAGTTAAGTTACAAAAGAAAAACATTGTTGAATTTTGGGGTGAGCGACTCCTTTCAATTCTCCTTTCAAAATTGCCGTATTGTTGAATTTGAAAGACTATAGAAATTCATTGTGCGCAATATAAGATCTTGTACTGGCAGTGAGTAATTTTGCCATTAAATGTAGTTTGAATAGCAGTACAACAAAAGCCTAGACATATCAACTTTTCAAATTCAATGCCAGGTAGACATTAGCTTTACTCGCAGTTTATCGTGGTTTTTGCACTAACAAAACATACGAATAGTACCGGCATTGCCACACATGACACAAATTATGGCAGCTTTGTTATCATTTATAAGACTAAGACAACAGAGATTTTGTTTTAGTGAAGACTTTATTCAAAAGCAAATGAAATGCTTTTAAAAATACACGATAGTCGTCCATCGTAGTACTTTAAATTAAGGTCAACTTTTTTCACAGTATGTGCTTACCAGCGACTGCTTTCTCTTTTTCTTGATAATGGTAATTGATTCTGTTATAATAATTACTAGAAAGATCGCTTATCAATACAAGTTCCGAAATCTTGGGTTTGTGCCCTCTTGACCTAAATTACAAGTGAATCTCAAATAATGCATATGAATCAACCAAGACTCGGCCGTTGTGAAATGTATGTATTCAAGTATCATATAAATCCGATTCATTTTTTGTGTGTCCTAGAACCGAAAATTCGATTTACACTCTCTTTATAACACTTTATAGTGTTTGTCTTGTTTATGTTTGCGATCAATAATCACCAGTAATAATACAAGTTCCATAGTCTTAAATCAGAATTTGAAAACAAGTCTTCATGTTGTTGACTTGCGGTTGTACTCAAAGGAGTTTGCTTAACCGCCATCTTAAATACAAGGTGTTGAAAGTTTGAATAAATAAATTAAACAATATTCAAAAGATAATCTTTACAGTCATAGAATTGCGGGAGTTAGAATCTTTGAGATAAGAGGTAAATAGACTAAAATATTTTTCTCTCCGAAACTAGTCAGTGTCCGACCCGAATCGCAACAGCATTTGTTCTGTCCACGTTGCTTCTCCTCTTAGAGTTGGCGCGAAGCCCTCGATAATTTCTCGCCGAGGAAATAAATTCGAGTTTCTATTCGTAGAAAGTGAAGTGTTTACAGCATCCATTCAAATGTGCAAGTCAATAGACACAATCCAGATCAATTATCGTAAATATCCTGTGTTGACAGCTAACTTCTGACAAGTGGCTTAGCATATTAGCTGATTCAAACAGTTGCGTACACAAATCACTGTCAAGAAATGTAATTAACGAATTGTGAACGTACTCTTACGCGTGTCTTTGGGTATAAAGTTGTGGATACTGCCCTGTGGTTTCGGTAACTTGTGGGACATGAGCTACATGAATGTTCTGAGCGGCTGAGAAAGCGGACATTGAAGAGACGGCACTAGTAGTTGGCACAGAGTCTGGAGGCATCGATCCACCGTAGAACGGGACCATTTCTCCAGGTCTTACTTGATAAGGGATTGCATCGTGTACACTTGTATGCGATTGCGGTGCGCTGGGAAATCCATGTGCTTGCCTTGGTTGATGCATATCGTACATTTGATAAGCTGTTTGACTAGGGCTCACTTGGTAGTACTGCGGATACATTCCCTCTGTTGTCATCGGCGGCGCACCGTAAGCCATCTTCATGGCCGCGTGTTGTGCTGTCTCAGGTGAACCATATGGAAAAGGATATGTTGGTTTCTTTAGAGGAAGCTGTTTTGGCTTTCTTCTCCGCGGCTTGTACTTATAGCCTGGGTGATCTCTGCTATGCTGTGCTTGCAGCTCCTTTGCTCTTACTACATAGGGGCCTTTCTCTTCTTCGCTCATGTTTTTCCATTTCACCCCGAGAATTTTACTAATTTCCGAATTGTGCATTCTTGGATGTTCCTGAGCCATTTTTCGTCTTTCATCCCTTGACCAGACCATAAAAGCATTCATTGGTCTTTTAACATGGTCCGGACCTTTGCTTGACATGTCTGTTTTAGAACTAAGCTTCGCACCACTCGTCTCTTTGTTACGGTCAAATATAGTCTGAATAGCGGCTTGACAAGTCGCTTTACTCTTCAACAAGGCGATGGTTTTGGTGTGTAATATTCAACAAAGCTATTTACATTTCTGGCGTTGCATGTGAACAATGGGCTTTTTAGAAATCTTTAATTACCATAATCATTCCAAACATCAAAAGGACATATAACAATGGCCCAAGCATTCAGCATATTCAACTGAATAATTAATTAGGCAAGATTCTTCAGTAATTGTTTTAACTGTCTCTGGAGAGTTTGGCTTGTTCATTCCAGCGTTAGTGTTTGCGTTGTCACAGTGTAATTGCTCCCTCAAAATAAGTTTTCATCTGCGGTCAAAAATCGCAGAAGACTTGTTAAACCTCATTTTCATTAAATCACAGTTGGGTACCCAGAGATTAATCATTTGAAAGTTAATAACGTGTTTGCTTTAATATTTATGTTCAATTTAAGTTGATATTAGAATAAATATATTCAAAGCAAATATAAAGAAAGTTTGTAGCACAAAAAAAAGTTTTATTCTTAAATATAAGAGTTGTGTTAAAACGATTGAAACGATTGTCAGCAATAAATTTTGTACCCAAAGAAACGACTGTTGTTTTTTAAATTGACAAACAAGAAAAAAATAGGTCGCGCGAAAATCAATTAAAATAAGATTCGCTTCACAATAACAGAGGTTTTCATAAAAGCAAAACTAGCCTTTGTTATCAGGAGCAAAATAGCATTTCCAGCGCCACATCCAAACAATTTTATTCATTTATTCGTTCTTTGAGTACTTTAGAGTCGCTTTCATAAGTAGAAAAAGTGACAATAGTAAATTTATAAAGTTTGGCCTCATAAAAGCCCGTCTCGTTTACTATTATATATACTGGTTTAGAAATGTTACACAATGAAAACAATGGCGGACAGGGCACCGTTTGACCTGGATTCAACCAGACTGTAGTGCTTCTGTATGGGGCATGCACCTACAGTTTTTCATGGAAGAAATGGTATATTACTCTTGATTTAAGATAGTTTTAGCAAATATGAGACGATATTTTGGCATTGCTTCTCCAAAGAGAATGCCCGAGGGCCTAATTTACTTTGTTTGATTATTTTGCATATCAGAAGAAAGCGCGACCACGGTCTCGAAACAAAATTTTGCTGCACTTGTTTGAAAAAAAAATTATAAGCCGGATATTAAGTCCTTCATTAACAAGCAAGTCAAGTGGACCGACTTAAACTCATCTTGATTGTTAAACATTTAAAGGCAGTTTAACATTTCAACCACGAACAAACTTTAAAACAATGAATTCTGAAAACTCATTCGAAACTGTTTGTTTAACCAAGCAGCGTGCAGTCAAACGACCAGAGGCAAAAAATAGGAGAGTGCTGATGCTATGAATATAATTCCTTTCCACTCTAATACCATAAGGGAAAAAGTAAAGATCAGTGATAATCAATTTGATTTCAAACTAATCTCGTTTTCCCGGCTTCTCACTTAAAGCATTTGTAAAATCGCTAACTTCGTTTTGAAAGCCGAGATAAATCATGAGGTTTTCTGTTCCCACACAGTGCTTTCGCTTCACCTCGAAACTAAACCACGGGGTGCATGTCTTCCAGTAAAAATCCAAGAATCTCTGTTCTTTCTGATTTAAACATCAACACTTTTTGAGACTTTCTTGGAGAACCGTCACTTCATGTTTGCAGGGGTCCAAGAATTGTGAAGCTTTAAAATTAGTCGCCATGCGTGCTTGCGACATAACCAAAATCAGCGGTTTTTCTCTTCCGTTTTATAATAATAAAGTGTGCGACTACGGATCTTGTCGCACATAGTGCAATAAGATAAATATTTTAATCGCAAAAAACAAAAAGAAAACAAGAGCAAATATGTCTTTTTGTTTTACTTCAGCGAGTTCAGTATTACATACAACTTTTTTCACGTTAAAAAAAATTCAAACAAATGTAATGGTTAAAAAAACACGACTAACTATATAGCAATTGAATACAATCTTCTTATGCATTAAAAGATCTTAAAACAGGATCTTCATTCCTTAATTGCGTTTAATTTCAAATCACTTCCTACAGGTCAGCATTATTTAGATCCTTGAGGGTTTCCAAACAAAGTTAAATATATTTTAACCTCAGTTTATCTGCCTAATGGTCTGGTCCAAATGAGTGGTTTTGAAACCAAAACTTGAGTTCTTATATAAACAAAATGAATTGTCACTGAATATTAAGTAAATAAACCTATCTGGAAGTTGTCATAAAACCAGAATTTGTTTGTTTGCCAATAAAAATTTCATTGATCAAGTATCGCGATTATAGAGAACAAATGATAATATATAATAAAGGAGATCAAAGGTACAAAACCATAATAATTGAATAATCATACCACAAAATTAAAATGAAAAAAATTTATGACTGATTAGAGAGAAAACTAATGGTTACTGTACCTTTTTTTTTCTTTTTTGGATTAAAACTATTGCAAACTGAAAATAGATACAAAACAATTAAATAAATGTGTTGTATCAGTCAGTTTTAGAATACAAACACAATAACATAAACAAGTTAAAAAATGAATCGGCAGTTGAGTGAGCTAATTGATTTTAGATAAAATAAAAAATAGATAGATAGATAGATAGATAGATAGATAGATAGATAGATAGATAGATAGATAGATAGATAGATAGATAGGAAATTGAATAAATTATAACACGCACGATTGTTTTAGAATCCAAATAAAACATTGTAACCAAGTTTAAAAAATGAAAGCTTGCTTTCCTTACGGTGATAATTAAACAGTTAGTTAAAATTACGTTTCATCTATACTCGCCGAAGCACCCAGTTTAACGTATTTTAAAAAAAATATTAAATTATTCAACACTGAAGCAAGTTATTCTAGGTTTTGCATGTGAATTAATCAACGCTCTTTTCTGTTCTTGAAGTTTGTTTCATTTGTTATTATATTCTTAACCTTTGAGAGCTGCTATAATGCATAGTAATATTATGGTATGGATTTGTCACAAGTATAAACAACCATTTTTAAAACTAAAGTAAACATTCAAAAAATTTTTAAAAAAGTGTTGACAGCGTCGAGTGCAAGTAATGAACTGAAGACAGAATATGAAAAGTTTTATCTGAAGTTTCGAACGTTCACCAATTATAATTAGCTATGCTAGAGCAGATAAACTTTAATATCACTACGCTTGGTCCCTACACTGCATATGCATATTACAAACATTTTTTTTGTCCGTTTAGATTTTAAGATGAAAAACGATGTTAAATGCAGTAGATGTAAATAACATTTTATTTAGGACGGGTGCTTTTATAAAAAAACACGGAAGCATAAGGAAAATAAAGAATATGAATGACAAACGTAACTTTAAAAAAATTGCAATTTCTGCATGAAAGTGTAAGAAAATTCATATGCATTCGTTTGGACTTAATATTTTTATGTCAACTATTTTGTATACTGAATAGATAAAATTGGTATTTTTGATTTTATTTTTGGTAAAGTATCTTTTGTTATATTGGTAACCAACATGAAAGTTGATTCTGATGGAAAGCTATACGACCAGCATTTAGCAACCTTTTTTTAACCCTTCGGGCAACCCCAGGCAGTTTAACGGAATCTCAGTTCTCCTAACATATCTCATAAAAAATTATACATTTGGTAATGAGAATTAAGGATTTCATCGGGCAAAATGATGAAAAGCGAAATTGTTCCAAACTGCTTAGATATGTATAAAATTATTATCCTGTGTCAAATGAAATACAGAAATAAATATGAACAAAGTCAGTTTTTTTCGACTGTTGAGCAACGGCCGTTCTACCGTTCTTGCGGCTCTCCGGGCACAGCTGCAGTCGTTTAATCAATTCACATCACATTAATAGCACTGGCTTGTATTTGGGGAAAGAATATTGCTCTTTCGTCTTTCTAAAAGTTTCATAGTCCTGAAGCACATTCATCGGTGTGTTTCTTTAAAGCAAGTTTCCGAGTCCTTTGATTTCGTATTTGCTGTCTATCGACAGTCATTAGGTGCCGCAGTGTGTCCGCGGTCTCTCCAATATATTGTTCCCCGCATCCACAGCAAGTGATGGCATAGATGACGTTGCTAACTCAGCAATCCATTGCCACATGGTTTACTATAAATGGTCTGATGGAGTTTGAAAAGTCGAATTATGTTTCAGCCTTTAAGTATGTGTGCAGCCACTTTTACAAAGGACGCTTTACGCACCTCTTCACTCTGACTGCTTTCACTTGTGGTGCGAAGTAGGAGTTCGTTAACATTCGTTTTAGGTTTTTCGGTTATCTCTGGCTGTGGATTATTCTAGAATAATCTTCATTTGGGGGCTTCCTTTCAACACCGGTAGTGTTGATTTTACCGGCTGGAAGACTTTTGGATTGTTCGCCGGATTGTATGTAGTGATCAGGCAAAGCAGGTTTTTATCCTAATTACGTCCGTAATTGCTTAAGTGTAAGTGCTAAGGCCTTGTCGATCATTATTTATTACAGTTCCAACCGGTTAGCATGTAAATAGATATCTGAACATACATAACTAGAATGCTACTGATAAAAGCATTTCAGCATTTTCTAAGCATTTCCAGCATTTCTAAGCATTTCCAGCATTTTTTCAGCATGGTTCATGCTACGTCCGCTCCTCCTTTGTCAGCTTCAAAACTATTCAGCCTTCTCAAAATGGGCCGGCAGCCGGCTCAACGAGCCGCCTCCTCTGGGAATTTGACCGTCTCCTTGCCGTC
>JANCMA020293788.1:0-12156 GCA_024336925.2 Zoanthus solanderi | reverse complement strand
TGTAAACATCTGACGTAACATACTGTTAAAAAGTGTATAGTGAAAAAAGAATTAATTATAATGTAAACGTGTTCAACATACGAAGTACAACAATAGTTCTTTTTAATTTGTAAATGACAGACAAATATTTGGTATTTAGAAAAATTCATGCATAGAGTTTCGCCTGCAAAAAAACAAATCCTACACAAGCAATGGGCCCAAAAAAAAATTAGTGCAAGCTGAACTCACCCCCCCATCACTTTTCTAATGATGGATCCCTTAGTTGTTAGCTCTCGAAACTAAGGAAATCAATCATCGTTTAAATTTTGCTTTATAATTTATTTTTTTTAAATTGTTAAAACTTTTTGTTTCATTCAGTACACAAGTTCTAAATTAGGATAATAACAATTGGTGTTGATTGCAATTCCTAGTAAACAAATTTTATTTTCGTGGCATATTGTCATTACCTTCGTCGTCGTCATCACCAACGTCATCGTCATCGTCATCGTCATCGCCATTGTCATTGCCATTGTCATTATCATTGCCATTATCATTATCATCATCGTTGTTATTGTCATTATTATCGCCAATGTCATTGTTATTTTCAACACCATTTTCGTTGTCACTAACATCGCCATTGTTATTGTCATTATTATCGCCGTTGTCACTGTTATTTTCATCGCCATTGTCATTGTTATTTTCATCGCCATTGTTATTGTCATTATCATTGCCTTTGTCATTGTTATTTTCATCGCCATTGTTATTGTTATTATCATCGCCATTGTCATTGTTATTATCATCGCCATTGTCATTGCTATTATCATCGCCATTGTCATTGCTATTATCATCGCCATTGTCATTGCTATTATCATCGCCATTGTTATTGTTATTATCATCGCCATTTTCATTGTTATTTTCATCGCCATTGTTATTGTTATTATCATCGCCATTGTCATTGCTATTATCATCGCCATTGTTATTGCTATTATCATCGCTATTGTTATTGTCATTATTTATGCCGTCGTCAATGTGAAAGCCGTAGTCATTGTCACTGTCATCGCAATTGTCATTGTCCTTGTTATTGTCATCGCCATTGCTATTGTCATTATCATCGTTCCTGTCATTATCAATTTCAAAGGCGCTGTCATCGTCAGATTTATTGCCAATGTTATTGATTGATATCATCATCACTGTCACTGTCTTTCACCATCGTCTTTGTGATATAATGTCAATTTCACCGTTGCGGTCGATGTCATCGTTCCACCCCACTATTTAAAACATTTGAAAGCAAAATGGCTAATTTCAGAAAAACTAATAAAACATGAATAGGAAAAAACCACCAAAAAGAAATAAAAAGTCTGAAATCTATGTAAACTATTCATATTGTCTTTTTTTATTGACCAGCACAATGACGCCGAACAAGAGGGGACTCCACTTCCTCTGGCATCCATTCCACCTTTCCTAGCCGTTTGCGCTATTGGAAGGAAAAGTAGTTTGGTGTCCCCAGATATCTCATCTTTTTTAAAAAATGCACATGGCAAAAATTATCATTATTACTCATTTTCAAAATGACATTGGTTCTGTACTATGACTCTTCACTCCGACGAAGGACTACTGTCCGAAATGTAAGCTTTTTCTAAAAAAAAAATTCTCATTCACTATGGTGTATAATTTAACTGCTTGTAAAACTGTTTCTATAGAAACTCCGACACAATATTCAATTTATAACGATTGCTTGTTTCATTCCATTGAAACACTATATATGATTGCTTAATCCAATTTGAGTGGGTAGACGTGAACTAAGACTATTTAGTAAGCGGCCGTCAACTCTCCCAAACAACTTTATCTCAAACATTCGCAAAATTTAAAACATCTCGATGTTACATACACAATGACACTAGAATCCAACGAAGAACTCGTGGACTCTGCTTCGACTACAATATTTTGCCTTCACAAAAAATTGACTTGATAAGATATTTTAAAAAATAAATGACAAAATAATGTCTAAATGACCGTTATTGGCTAGAGTTATGTTTTTCTCCCTCCATTGCCAACTTTCATATTGTGAGGGCCTGGGTACGAACCTTTAATTCTCATAACTGCGAAATGAGACCTAAAAAGAAATTAAGATCACACTGTAAATAGCAGAATCTCAAAGTTTGGTGTTAAAGGGAACAATAGTTAATGATTTATAGCTGTTTTAAAATACAAAAAGTTTTTAAGAAAGTTATAAGTTACGGATAATTCTGTACAAGAAACCGGAAGCCATACACTTCTTTGTAAAAAAAAAAGCTATTAATGGTTAAGTAGTGATCCGTTTTTCGACCACAACTCACAAGGTTTCCAGTTCAATCCCTGGCTCAGAGCCAAGATTTGAATATTTGTGTGACCTTCTTCTCCGTCTAAACTAACTCAGATTTTAATCCTTTCGAGGTCTGTAAATGAGTACCAGTGTCTCCTGGAAGCTAACCTGCGTTAGGTCAGTGTTCCGTCCAGGGGAAGTCAAAGATTCTCATCCGCTTAACACTACAGAAACAGGAGATAAACTCCAGCCTCCAGCTCCATGGAACACCAGGCTAAAGGATTTAGCTTTAGCTTTACTGATCCGTTTAACACCAAACTTTGGGATTTTGCTATTTACAGTAAGGTATTTCTTTCTATATAGGACTTATTTCGCAGTTTTGAGAATAAAGGCACTTGCGCCCAGGCCCTCGCGATATGAAAGTTGTTAATAGACAGTCAAGCCAGTTATTGGCTTGGAAGATGTGACAGCCACTCCTTGACTGTAAAGTTTTTACAAGTATTTGTTTTTATTTAGGGCTTACCAAAGAGAAAAAAGATATAAGTATATTTTTATTTTTTGCATAAAACTATAAATTTTCATAACTTGGAGACGGCCAATCATATCGCTCATGTCATTCTCGTTCGTCATAGAAAACACACTTGTTGAAAACACACTTGCTATGAAAACACACTTGTTGACCAATCAAAATGCACGTACTATCCAAACTGATTATTTTATCAAAGTAGATACTTGTTACACATTTTTGACTGCTTGCTTGCTTGCACGCTTGAGGGATATTCATCCTTATACTGATTTGTGTATGGAACTTAAAAATAGTGTCTGATTGGTGTAGATATGCAGATTGTGGCAAATACGAAACTATATCACGACAACATCAAAGCTACTTACCGCAAAGCTGTTCAAAAGGAATTTTCAAATAACTATAACATTTTTGTAAAAATGGTAAAACTAGTTTTGTTCTAGAAATATGCAGTTACAACAAGTTGACAAATGTAAGAACTATCTGTCGAAAATATATGCAAACTGTCGCTAAACTTAGAATGTTGTCAAATTAGCATTTTGATTAAACTGTGTACAACTAACTACTTTGTGTTTGTTGTATGGGCACAAATTAACTTTCGAATTTTAATGCGTCTTCAGGGTTCAATCGTGACCACATTGTCTTACAATAAAGTTAGTATTCCTACTCAGAAGTTAAGATATTAAAGCTAAGTAGTTAGTATAAAAACAGATTAATGCATTATCGCAAATACCCTTCGCATAATGTTTGTGTTTGTTTGCGTCTCTATTAGTCAAACAGACTGTTGAAGAACTGCCAAGTAAACAAGACAATCAGACTTGCTCTCAAGTGTTTCTTATAACTTTTCCTTTGTTGTAACTGTAATTAAAGGAAGTAAACACTTGTCTCTCATACCATTATGAATTGTAAGTTGTGCAGCCCGGGCAATTATCGAAAAAACGGTTTTCATCAATTTATCTCTTTTCTCTTAGTCGCATTTTATACATGTTTGAAATTCATAGTTTTTCTTTCATAGTTGTTTGCTCTGAAAATACTCTCAGATGAGAAAAAAACTCTTCTGAATATTAAATAATTGCCAACGAGCCAGGCGAGCGAAGACGCGAGCCTGGCTAGGCGGCAGCATCATAGAGTCGATGAACGTGTAGCTATATATAGAAAGCAGGGAGAAAAAATCTCGACCTGGATGTAGGGTAACTTAACAATAAATTTTGTGTGAGCCAATCACAGCACGAAACATTTTTAGTGAACTTACAGCGGCTTATTCATTTTATCAAAGACATTTTATCTGACAAGTGTCAGAACTGATGAAAAGCTTAAGAAAACAAAACAAAATGTTACAAGAAAATTCTTTATGTTCGAATGGTTTTCACACGCTGAGATATTTCAGTTTGTTTTGCTCTCAAATAGTAAAACTAGAGCGCCAGTTCTCAGTACTTGCAGAACTCAGTTCTGTCTTCCTCGAGCTTTTGTTTTGTTCGTTGGCACTTAAAAATAGCTATTACTAGTAATAATTATATAAACAATATTAGTAATGATCATTTCGATATACCCATTTTAATTGGTTCGCTATTTCGGGCTATTTCTAACAAAATGACAGGTGTCAACTTTAGATTTGCTACAGTTTCGAATGCAGAAATTAGGAAATTCAGGACAATGCGGTAAACCACAAAACACCAAAAATAAAACCAAGTTCAAACTCAAAGATTTCAGAGGTAACAACAATAGCTTGGAAGCAATTTTTATTGGTATTTTTTTTTAATAAATGGATAAATTTGCAATTTGAGCGCGATGAGAATCATTTGTTTGTTTTAGGAGCAGGTTAAATACTAGTTTTTGTTATAAATTAACTATTTTCGGACTGTTTTTCATCTCAAAAGGAATTAAAACTATTATAGAAGACATAAAAAAATATTTTCATGCAAGAAAGTTTAAATGTCGCAGCATTTCCACCAGAAACCCAAAAAGCACGTGGCGTGACCTCTGGAGGAAATTTTACTAATACTTCTTCAACTTTCGTTTCAAATAAGCGTTAATCGAAGTGAGCAGTTGTTTTTCACTTTTCTCTGGCTATTTTCAGAATGAAAATATAAAGAAACATGTTTTGACAGTGACTTTTAAAATCTCCATTTACACTGAGATTCTTTGTGTGGACTGTAAGTAGATTGAGGTTTTACTTTTAGCATGCATCTACACGCATGAGTTTTAGCATGCAAGCGAACCTCAACTTTTTGCGCTTGAATAAAATAAAAGTAGTTTGTGAGAAATTAAAATAAAAACAAAAGATTAAAGTGAAATTTCGCCAACCCCTCAAAAATCAAATGGTCCGTTTCTTATGTCACATTTCACAAGCGACTTTTAAGTTACTCCTGATTGGCGCCTGATAAGTTACATCTGACAAGTGCTTAATAGATTACACCTGACGGCTGACTAGCTTACAATCGTACACCTGACTAGCGCCTGAAAAGTGAGATAGCACATTGACCAGCTTATGATTAGTCACACCTGACTATGTTAGTCAGGTGATAATTGGCGCCCGACTAGCACCTAATAAGTGTCTCCTAGCTATCATCTAATAGAGTAAAATTTGACTGATACTTGATATTAGTGTCACATGTATTAAATCTCCTAAGAGCTATAAAAAGAAGTTAGTGGATTTAACCGCTTGAGGGAAGAAGATGATAAGTACCCCCATAAGATGTTGAAGTTTAAAAATTATACTGATACGATTAAAGCTTAGGAACCTCCCTAAAAAGGAGCTATAAAAATAACCAAGAAAGGCTGAGCATTTTTTGGAACAGGGATCAACCAATCTGTTTCACGTTAACTTAGTTTTGTTATCTCTTTTCGTTTTAGCTGTCAGCTGTGGACCATTACCATCTCCACTGAACGGAGAGAAAATTATTGAGACTGGCACTACTTTAGGTGATAAAATTGTGTTCAGCTGCCGGATTGTTGGCTACGAGCTCTCTGGCTCAAGAACCAGAATTTGTCAGGGAGATGGTCAGTGGAGTGGTTCACCAGCGCGATGTTCACGTAAGTCCGATAGTCAGTTTAGTTTATTAGTTGGAAACAGAGTCTTTTAGTCTTGATACGTTATAAATAATACATGACACATTACACATCTTTAACTAGAAGTTAAGAAACCGAGCTTTTTTTTAGTACTTCTATCTAACAATTAGAATACGAAGTCGACATTTCTATCGCCTTATTGGTGATAGAAATTAAGAGCGAGTATTCTAATTGTTTTAGTAGAAATCTCTGAAGAAGAAACAAAAGAACAATACTTTTTTCGATAAAAAAATAATTGAATTTATTCAAACAACTAATGCTGATGATATACCACGCAGCGACTATTCGTCGAGTGAAACTGCCAAATTAATACTTCAAATTCCTTTTTTTCTTATCTTTGAGATTTTTTAGACCATATTTTTTGCTATTTTATTTTTCTCCGCCATTATTTGTTTTCATCCCGCAGACGCTATCTATCACCTGATAAATAGTGAGTACGGTAACCAATCAGATTGCAGTATTTGCGATAGATATTGAGTAGATTTCTAGTATTTATCCTCATCAGCGTAGTATCACTAAAACTGTTTCTACTCTGGTTTTCTTTTTTCTTTTTTTTCAAACATAAATGAGCTTGATTAGTGCATGAAGCTTTTTTGAAAATAATTGTTTTATGAAAAAATTGTATTTTCAATCTTAGTTCTTAGTATCACATATTATGAAACGTTTCTTACGTAGTTATAAAAAGATTAACCTGAGTAGTCTATTTGGCTAATAAACTGTCTAGGCTGAATGTAGCTTGCTCGGTTAGGGTCATTTAAGATTGCGAATTCGCCCTTTCTAAGATAATCCGTGACAGTCTTGGATTCCAGATTCTATGAGGAGGACTCCGGATTCCAGGAATTGGATTCAAGATTCCAATTCAGCGGATTTCGGATTGCAAAAGCTCTGTTTTCCGGGATTTCCGGTTTCTAGACCTGGTATCCGGATTCCAAAGAGTAGGATTCGGATTCCACAAGCAAATATTTTTTGTATTCTGGATTCTACGAGCAAATGTTTCTGGATCCTGGAGTCCGGATTATTTTACATAGAGCGAGTGAATGGTGCATATATTCTTGCAAGCTCATATGAAATTCTAGTACTTGTAAGCGCGTAAGTGGCACACAGTGCTGTCAGTTATCAATAAAAACTCACTACATGTATGAATAAACATATCGTTAGGTATAATAAATAAAAGATTTGCGCTTTAAAGATGGCTTGAATTAAAGTGACCATAAACTTGTGTAAAATTCCAGCACCTGTCAGCACTAAGAGTCATAACTTTAAACCAGTTCCCTGAGCGTGACATGCTACTGCAAAATTACTATGCTAGGGGCAATTTTGGTCTCTTTACCTGAAAGTTTTTTTGCTTAGCGGCCACAGGACACCCAATAGTAATAGCAATGATAACGATAATGACGATGGCAACGATAATGATAATGGCATAATGATAATGGCATAATGATAATGATATAATAATAATGATATAATGATTTTATCACATAAGTGGTTGCTGACACGTGTATTGATATTTTTATTGTTTCTCTAGATTCTAAACTCACACGTCTGTCTGTGGGTATTTTTAGTGAATTACGAATTTTAATAAAGATCTATCTATCTATGATAATGACTGATGATAATGATAATGATAATTGTAATGGTAACAATAGTATTGCGTCAAGGTGTTTTCCAAGGTGACAGTTAATCCTCTCTGCTGTTTGTTATATCACTGATACCACTTTCAATAGTATGTAGTAAGATCAAGCAAAAATACCAACTGGGGAGAAATTGAACAGACGATGATTGAAGCATCTACTCTTTCATGATATGACTTTATGGCAAAGATGAGCACGAGGTGGACTCCTTGGTAAACACAGTGCCAGTGTTAAAAGAAAACTTTGGTGTATGCAGCTCGGCTGAAACAATATGTTGTTTTTGGGAAAGGTGCCTGGCATGGTATGAAGAGATCAATCTTTCCAATGGAGGAAAAATTAAAGAGTTAAAATAGAAAAAGGAGCGTTATAAGTCCTCGATTACAAAGACGCATTACACGAAGGAATGAAGAACAAGGGACGATTACTTATGCAGACTAAAGAAATTGTTGAGCTGCAAGCTAAACAGAAGGACATAGGAATGGTATCCGTGGTGAGGAAATTAGGCTGGTGGCATACATCCAGGCGAGCAAGTAACCGTTGCTTAACATATTTAAAATGGAATGGCTGCCTCTCAAGGACGTTGAAGCTGTGGAAATACACGATTAAACGACTAGAAGGGTGGGTGGGCTTTGCACAATTTTTGCGCCAAACAGAAGGCGTAAGAGGTAAGGTATTATGATATTTGATGGTGAAGGGAGATCCAAGCAAAAAACTGAAGGACTTGTTACAGCTACACATGAGTACGTTTTAAGAACGAATACGATCTAAGTTGAGATTGAGAAACATAACATATTCATCCTGTCTAGAATTTGTTTTGCTGTTTAAGGGTGGAGTGAAACAAGCTGGCACAGGTAGAGTATAAACATTGGCATGACAATGTTGCCTTATTCTTTCACTGCAAACTTGCAAAGCTGTAAGGCCTTGAAGTTACTGACAAGTGGTACAATCGTCAGCCAAAGAGAGTGACAGAAAGTGATGAAGTGATTCTCTTTTGGGAATTCACTATCCAAATCAATAAAGGAAACATAAGCTCGTAGACCAGATGTAGTGTTGTTAAACCCCTGGTTGGGGGACTTTTGATTATATGGGTCGAGGATGCTCGTCAGAAAATTTCAATGGAACCCTTAAGAGATGCCAATCTTGGCGTGGCTCAGGTCAGTTTCAAATACTAAGAGGTACAATTCAAAAGCTTTCATGCAGACAACATTTCAATCAATTTAATGAAGCTAAAGATAGCAGCATCAAACAATTTTGTATGATACTGAGGAAGGTATACTGCGCTGTATCCAAATGTCAAAACAACAACAACAACAACAACAACAACAACAATTTTATTTCCACAACCTTTGAATATAGTACATTCATTGAAAACATAAATACAAACATAACTATGGTGGTTGGAAACCCGAAATAACTATAAAAAGCTAATCTAGTCGGTGGCCATTCTAGTTTAAATATACTCTTTATGTATCATCAGGAAAGTGGATTGAGGAAACAAAATAAACAGAAAAAGGAGAGATATGATAAACAAAGCTTCCAAGAAAATTTAATTGTTACTGAATGATGTAGCCATCAACAAAACGTTTTTTGAGTTCCCGTTTAAAACAAGGACATATATATCTGCGTTATTCCATATATTACTTGTTCCTTCATTGCTGTTTTTAGATAATATTTTTTCTTATCTATAATCAGAAATGTCTTGTAAACTTGTATCTTGTGAGTTTAACAGAGGCTTGACAAAGGTATTTTACCGAAACCGGTTGCCAATAAAGTGCGTTTTATACTAAAATGCTACTACTGTACGATATAGTTTCTAAGTTCACTATTTGAAAACAAAAAACAATTAACAGTTTATCTTTAAGTATGTAGGTTTTACACGTTTTTAAATATTCATATTTTGTAATAACTTGTTGTAAAGTTGGTAAATGAAGTTCCATCGATGATAACTTTGGCTTATCACAAGAGCATATTCAAACTACCGGTTGATTTGACAAAAGGGGGTACCCCGCGTACGGTTGTGACTGCTATTTGCTTCATTTCATATGGTGTTATACGAAGTACCGTTGTAATCTTATATTGCTCGTATCACCACGTGTACATACTCTGAGTAAAAGATTAGGAAAAGGTTCTCCTTTCTTTGTTTTTTATACCTTAGAGAACGCCCTACTCCGATTATCCTTTTAAGAAAAGTAGAATCTGCTAGCCTTGTAAATCGTATAATGGAGAACCAAGTAATAAAGTCGGAGATGAGTGACAAATTAGGTGACCGGCTTTTTCCACTCGAGTCAGCAGCTTTTATTACAGCCCGAAGCAAGGATGTTTCTTTGTGTGAAGAAGGAATAAATAAAGCCGCTGATGTAATTTTCAAAAGTGTCAAGGAAAAGAAATACAATTTTAAAGTCTGGAAAGAGCACGAGCTACACCCAAAGGAAATGACCGAATCCACTGTTGACTGGATTTTTGTTCTGGATTCTTTAAACTTTTCTTTCTGGAGTAACAATAACGAGCCGTGGACCGTCAGTTACAATGGAGAAATTTACACTGGATATTGGGCGCTTTGTGCTAGCATTAACAGAGCATTAAAGGTTTGTACATGAAAGAGCTGTGGTCATAACCAATCTTCTATCTCCCGTTCTTTCTAAAAATGAAAGGTTTAACTTTTACGTGCATGGTCAGGTGACCAAGGAACATTCCTTAAAAACATTTGACATTTTTAAACTGTTACATTGTTTGAAGGGACTGCTGTCAATACCTGGTTTTAGCAACTGCAATTAACTTTTGCTTGGTTTTGATAATTGGGGGGGGGCCTGGTCCCCCCACTTTTTTTTTAGGGGAGCCCGTGCCCCCTCCTCCCCCCCGTTCCTATGCCACTGCAGAGTTTGCTATAACTTAGTAATAGGATGATGCAATTTACTTTAATAGTTTATACCCTACCTTAATTTACCTTGCACTATAAATTCTTGGAACAACCATAGTGACTTATTTTGAGGATGAATGTAGAATTAAAGCACTTGAGGTTTAAGGCTGAGAATGGTCTTAACGTTATAATTCCAAGAGTCAAAAAAGTCTAATTATCAGTTTAGTACTCCATATTAAGTAGTTACAGTAGTTCACTACTTTGATGATGCAAATATATAGTATATAGTCTAATGTGTGACAGTCTGATTTAAAAAGTTATCACTGGCACAGCTTAATTAATTTATTTGGCTTACCATATACAGAAATAAGATTTTTCTTCTGAAACATCTCATAAACAAAATGCTTTACTAATTTTCTTATAGGAAGGAATTCCCATCACTACACCATCCTATTATGCTAGTGTTTCTACTGATGACTTGCGCCGTATATTCAGGTCAGAGACACAAACAGAATTGCCACTGCTTGAAGAAAGAGCCAGAAACCTTACTGAAGCTGGAAAGATTTTGGTTGAAGAATATGAAAATTCATTTGTTAATTTCTTAAAAAAGGGAAATCATAGTGCAAAGCAGTTACTTGAGTTAATTGTGACCACGTTTCCATCATTTAAGGATGAAGCTAAGTTTGATGGGCAACGGATTTCATTCTATAAGCGAGCACAGATCCTCATTGCTGACATATGGGCCTGTTTTGAAGGGGCTGGTTTTGGTTTATTCCCTGACATCAATTTTCTAACAATGTTTGCCGACTATAAAGTCCCCCAGTCTTTACTGTATCTAGGTGTTTTGAAGTATAGCCCAAATTTAATGAAAAAGCTTAGAGAAGGTGAAGAAATTTCCCCATGTGATCGTTTAGAATTAGAAATTCGAGCAAATTCTATATGGGCTGTGCAGTGTATTTATCTTGCCATTAAGAAAATGATTTTAAGCCATGAATCTTTGAACAAGCTCACAGAAAATGATCTAGCTTTGATTCTTAATTCTGTAATTATTGATTTTTACCTATGGGATTTTGCAAAAGAAAATCTTGATAACAGAACTGATTTACCATGCCATAAAACAAGAACTATCTTTTACTAAGTTACTTAAATGAACAAAAACATTGACCAATGTACCTCCAATAGGTTGGAAGAATATGTGTTATTATCCAGTTATGGTGCAAAGTGTGCTACCGTTTCCACCACACTAACTATATTTATCTTATTTCCTTCCACTATTACTATTGCTGTTATTTATGTAATGTGGAGTGGACGTTGGATAAATCAAAATCAATAGAAATCATATGTGCATTTACAGTAGCTGGCAAACAAATGTATTTATGAAGAAACAAAAGTTAAAATCTGAGAATATTACAAAATTTTAATCATTATGAAATAAACACAATTAAGGATGTAAAGAAGTCATAATACTGTATACTTTTTATTAAAGTGTTTATATCAGTTGTGGATTTTTTATATGTATAAAATGTCTTTATTCCTCCAATGTTGATGGCAAAAAAAACCCAATACTTTTACAATTTTTTTCATGGTGTGGTAATTTGCATTTAAAGTTTGAAAAATCACTTCCAGTTTTACCTTGACCAGGGGTGGATCTAGGGGAGGGGCCTGGGGTCCCTGTGCCCCACCTTTTGGGAAAAATTGTGATCTATTTTTTAAAATAACCCTTTAGTCGACACCAGAATCTGACTGGTGGGGGGGGGGGGGGGGGGGGGGGGGGGGGGGGGGGGGGGGGGGGGGG
>JANCMA020293683.1:0-12159 GCA_024336925.2 Zoanthus solanderi | reverse complement strand
AAAAAGTGCCAAGTGAAGAATGATGAAAGAAACTAAGAAAAATTAATGTTAAAAAACAAAAGGTTAGCAAACTCGCTACATTCCTCTCGGGAGTTTAAAGTAGGTTTGAATTTTATAATTTGGCAAAACGAGCATAACTGTTTTTAGCTTTTACTGAATAACAGTGCTAAGATTTTCTGCTTTTTTTAATTTCACAAAGGAAGATATATCACCATTCTATTCCGATTATAACGAAAGAAATAATTCGAACTAAAACATGTTTTAGTAATCTGAATAAAACCATTTCAATTCGACGTCACGTCAAGTGATTTTGCGAAATGGAGTACAAACAACAAAAGAAAATCAAATATGGCGTGAAAGCGTGTATGGGTTTCTCAATAGTTATTTTGCTGGTTTAAAGCAGAACAATGCGAAAGACCGGTATACGAAGACAAATTCCAGAGAAGAGTTTGTGTCTTCGAAACGGTAAATTATTTGTGAACTTTTTAAGCAAGAACAATGGTAGAAAAGCCTTCGATTATTTAACTCTCAAAGTATTTTGCCACCCTCAAGGACTTAGCATCTTATAAGAAGACAAAGTGAAATAGTAGAACAATCTGATCAACTGCCATATTGGTCTTCTGCAGTCAGGAATTAAGGTTAAGTTTGTTTTCTTTTTTATCCCTCATCTGTTGCTTCAGTGATACTCGGCACACCTTTCACCGATTTGCCCGCAGACTAACATGCTCACGGGCACTATTTACTGTCTTTAGTTTTTAAATATGGAATCAATAAGCAATGAGATACTTCAGTTCGGTAAGCAATGATAAAATGAATATGAAGTATAGAGCATTAACTGATTTGTTAATACTGTAGATTGAAAACATGTAACTACACCTCTTGTTGTTTAATGAATGTTTAGTGAAAACTGAACATGACTTGTGCAATGTCCGCCGGTGTTTTTTCTTTGTTTTGCTTAAAAACTAAATAGCATAATCTGCAGAAACTAACCGTATTTTTAGCATTATTTCTAAACAGAACTGAGCACCGCAAGAAGCATGATGCACCTGTCAGTGTTAAGCCCCAAGGTAGGAATGGGGGATGGGGAATGGGGGGTGGGGATGGGGAATGGGGGATGGGGGCCGGGGGAGAAGGCGCACTTCCTGCGGGAATTTGACTCAGCCAGCATTCCCATTGGAAGGGATTTTGACATTTGGGGACTTTCTCTGGGTTTTTTCATCATGTGCATCATCTGTATTGCTGTAAACACTATTCAAGATTAGAGATGCCTCTAATAGAAAACATTTTCGCCAAAGGGTGGGAATTTGAAAATCATTAGGTTCCCAAGGGTGGGGAGTTCGACTCTGGCTTCCATGAAATGTCAACTGCCCCTTGATTGCCCCCTACCCTCCCCCCTTGGGGATTCACATTGACAGGTATATAATATATATGCTACCTTTACGAGCATAATCGACAAAGCTTAACCGAGCTCGCACCCACGCACAAAGATTTCGGAAGTCTTCCCGTTTCCACAAATCAAGCATTAACATAAATATTTCAATTAATCAGTACTGTTTAGGTACCGCACAGAGAAAAGAATTTTAGTAAAAAAATAATGTCTAACATGACTTTGCCAGGTGACAAGCAACATGATTCAATTCTCGTTTTAATAAACTTTTGACAAACTTCATTAAATAGTTGAGATAAGGGCGTCATATCAAGTTTTTTTTCATTTCCGACGACCTTTTTCAAATATCTTGGCATTGTTGATAGAGTAAATTATTTCCTTTACAAACCTTAGTTCTTTCATGATTTGCTTAAAAATATTTCATTTTCAGTTAGAACGTTTAATGACATAATCCACTTGCCTAAGTAAAATGGGAATTGTTTACAAATCTGTTCGTCATGCAAACTACCTTTTTTCTGAAATGGAATTTTAGAAAGTCAATTTGACAACTTATCAATATTCAATGATTAGATTAAACTTATGGCGACTAAGAATGGTTTAATAACACATCCTACATTGGCTTATGACAAGAGTGAATTGGCCAATAACAACCAACTCCGATACCAACTCTTGGCAATACGATTTAAAATATAAAAAGTTATGTTTAGTCGCAGCAATTTATGTTTTGAACACCTAGTTAGTTCTTAATGATAATAAGATATGTAGCGCTTCAAGCCTTTTTGTTTTCACACCTTGTTTCCTGTTTGATTTTTTTCTTGCAGATAAAAGCACTCATATTCATAAAAATATGTTGTTGAAAACAATCAAATGGAACGCGCCTTAGAAAAAGACACAATTATTATTTTTTTCATCAAAAACATTGTAATTGTAAAATCGAAATGTTTTTATAATTCAGAAATGTTCTTAGTGTTAAGCATAGCTACAACTCGAGTATTTTCTAAAATGTTTATCAGCAAAAAAATTTATTTGAGAAAATATTATTTCAAATAAACAAAGCAAAGTTAGCAAGACATTGATGTTTCGGACTTTAGTCCTTCTTCAGAGTACAGATCACCGTAAAAGGTGTAAGACATCCACTTATTTTTAAAACTTGTAACTTGATAGTTGATATCTAACCAGTATAATATACTAATCAAAATAAACCAAACCCGGCAGATCTTGACTTACGTACAATTTTAGTCCAATTTCATTCTTTGTTCATCTATGCCCTACTCCGCGTCAGATTTATGAATCCTATATTCACGAGCTTTGGAAATAGTCAGTTACGTATTTAACGTCCGGGAAGTTTTAATATTTGATTTATCATATTCATAGACATAGTAAAAAATGGTTACCGAAGGAGGCATATTTTAAAATAATTGACAAAGCTCAAAATAGACTTTCTCAAATCGATAAGATTAGTAAATGCTGGCTTTCAGAGCAGACTTTGAATTCTCCAGAGCATATCAAGTTAATGGCTAATACTTGTTTGAATACAACAAATGCAAGCATTTGAGTTTTTTACCGTACGAGCAATTTTTAACATATCCCACAAAAATGTCACCATCTCAAGAAAACGGCAGGCATCTTCTAAAATTTTGCGAGCATTTTTTTGCAATTGAGCACGAGCTAAAATTTGTAAGCATTTTTAACGCGAGCTAAATTTTGCAAGCATTTTGAGCACGAGCTAAGTTAGTTTGCAAGCATTTTTGAGCACGAGCTAAGTTAGTTTGCAAGCATTTTGAGCACGAGTTAGATTCTGCTAACAATTTGAGCACGAGCTAAGCTAGTTTGCAAGCATTTTTGAGCACAAGCTTAGCAAGCTAGTTTGCAAGCATTTTGAGAACGAGGTAAGTTAGTTTGCAAGCATTTGGAGCACGAGCTAAGCTAGTTTGTAAGCATTTTGAACACCAGCTAAATTATTGTTCAAGAATTTGCTAAAACCTGAGAAACGGTTTCCATTTCAACCTCAAAGCAGTTATGTTGATCTCTTATTATACACGCAGCTGTCTGTAACAGAAAAAGGGCGCCCTGTGAACCACAGGAGACTTGAAATAAACTCGTCTAGTTTTTGTCAAGATTTTTTAGAAACTCATCGAGAGTGTGGAACCGAATAACGTCAACTGGAAACTCAACTTATTGCATGAACAACCCAATACTTAGTGTGGTAGTTTGAACATGTTTAAAAATGGATAACTTGTTGCAGTAACAGCTTACCCTACCTGTTCTCCCAGTTGTTGCTTGATAGCTTAGTTGGTTAAAGCTCTGCAGCGGTATATCACGTGTTCAAATACTGCAATAATATTGATGTAAGTCCTTAATTAAATCGTGATATCCCTTAAATGAATCCTTACTTTCCTTAAATGAATCCTGATATTTTTTAAATGAATCCTGATATCCCTTAAATGAATCCTGATATCCCTTAAATGAATCCTGATACCCCTTAGATAAATTCTGAATTCACTTAAATGAATCCCGAATTCCCTTAAAAATGAATCCTGATATCCCTTAAATGAATCCTGAATTCCCTTAAATGAATCCTGAATTCCCTTAAAAATGAATCCTGATATCCCTTAAATGAATCCTGAATTCCCTTAAATGAATCCTAATATCCCTTAAATGAATCCTGAATTCCTTTAAATGAATCCTGATATCCCTTAAATGAATCCTGAATTCCCTTAAATGAATCCTGATATCCCTTAAATGAATCCTGATATCCCCTAAATGAATCCTGATATCCCTTAAATGAATCCTCATATCCCTTAAATGAATTTTGATATCCCTTAGATGAATTCTGTTATCCCTTAAATGAATCCTGATATCCCTTAAATGAACCTGAATTCCCTTGTACGAATCTTAAATTCCCTCGAATGGAGCCTTAGTTCCTCTGAATGAGACGGGTCAATACTCTATTAATGAAATTGTGGATCCCGTTGACTGATATTGACAATATTTTAAAACATGTTCAAATGAACGCGGGCTCAAGGTAGATGGGACAACTTTCGTACCCGTGGTAAGAAACTTTTAATCAGACCAGCAGTATTTATTTTAGAAACAACAAAGAGAAAGACGATATACGAAGCGTGTATGTATAATTTTCTTTCTTTCATGAAACTATAAATTCTCACAACTTGGAGACAGCCAATCATATCGCTCACATCATTTTCGTGCTTCATAGCGCTATGAAAACACACTTGTTGACCAATCAAAACGCACGTACTATCCAGATAATTTCTTAATACTGGATGAAAAACCGACATTGTTTTATTCATGTCTGCCAGTAGCGTAAATGTTTTGCAAACGTCCGGCTCTGAATTTTCAGGCAAAATGGGCCTAAACGTGAATATGAGCTCCCGGTCAGTTTTTATTAGTAATGCATGTGTAAATCTTGTTGCAAGTTTGCTTGAATTGATGTTTGTCAGCGCTGTAAATCTGTACTGACATTGAAAAATGCAGATTTGGTAAGTTTACCTAGATTGAATCACTTTAACCTACGCTGCAAATAGAGCTGTTGACGTATTTAAAAGTATTTCTACGAGTTTGTTACGCAATCTGCTCCTGGTTATTATATTGGGTGGTGTGTTTAAATACGCGTGAGTAGCCACTTCTTCGAATCTCAGAGTACATTGGACGTTACAAAAGATCGTCGCGTGCAAACTCAGTATTCATAATCAGAGTACCTTATATTGATAGTAAATATTGTTCAATGATCTTACTATTGTATCACAAATGACTTTGTACTTATTGACTTTGTATTTTTCAACCACATGCATTTCTACCTCATATGACTTCGGAGTAATTTCTTGCTTGATTTCTTGGCAACTTTGGTGGGACAAACGATTATTTCTGCTGTTCAATTCTGCTACAACTTTCTGCTTTGCTGTTGCTTCTGCTCCCTTGAACCAAACTGCTGCATTATCTGAATTTTTTCTGTGTGCAGTTATCGGTATTTTCTTCGCTTTGGATGAGGATTTTGAAAAAGAAATCGTTGGTTAGTGTAGCTGGGCTGGTATAAGATATCCGCGTTTGTTTTGGCTCGCATTGGTGGCCACAACGTATTTAAAATATTAATCCGATGACTCAACAAACAACAGCAAGCTGAGGAGAAAACTCAGCAGAAAACTTGCTGGGCCGACTAGTTGCTGTTAGTTTGTCTTGAATAAAGTCAAGTCTGGCCTGAGATACTTTATATTTCAGTACAAACACAAAGTGCAACTAAACATTAGAAGCGACTGATACGCAAAGGATGAAAGGTTTTGCACTTGGAAACTGGAAATAGTTTGAATGATTCAAAACTATAAGCTTTTTATAAATTCGAAAATCTAACAAACCATAGCAGTTCACTGATTATGGGGTCGAAATTGTACAAAAAGAAATGCCATGTAATTTTTATCTTTAACTAAGAGCAAATAGCAAGAAATAAAACAATATTCATTCAGAACAAAGCATAACTCAGAAAAGTTTTCATCTCCTAGTTACGAAAAATGATGATTATAGAATTCTACTTAACAGAGACAAATTTAGCTATATATATAAAATTAAATTTTATGCATTTATAAAGTGCACAGTTAACATTTTCGTAATATCAACATCAACATTTAATTTATTTTTTGTTGCCTTTATGGATTTCAGTAACAAAATTATTATTGTCAGAAACTAGATGATTTTACACAATATTTTGATTGAAACATCGTCCTTTCGTGCTGTAAATGTGTTTTGCTAGTAGAGCTGGAAGCTAATTCCGAATTTCACAGACTCATTAACATTCCTTGTTCATATTATCGTGATCTCAAGCTCTATATGAATATGAATAAAAATAACTTAAATTCTTTATGAATCCAAAACTCTTTGAATTTCAGCATTAACTTGGATGTGCTCTAATTTAAAATTGTGTACTTAGGTGTTAGCTGTTAAAAACAGTAAGTAAATGAAAAATGAAATGAACTACACAACTTGTGCAGTATACCTTGTCTATTCTAAAATTTCCATTGAAATTGTGAAGTTTTAATAAAAAGTAACCGTGCTGCAAGATAACTTCTTGTTGGATTTTTTTTTGAGACAGATTTTTGATCAATGCACTTTAAAAAATAAGCGGTATGAATCTATATGGAGGCCTACAACTGAGCTACAATCGAATTTATTTTTGGTGGTTTCCTGTATATTCAACTCTCATTCAGAGAAAAAATGAGTTTTGTTGATATAAAGCGCAAAAAATAAAAAGATTTTGCTCCGACAAATATATTCATACATGTACTTCAACTTACCACGTTGCACAACAACACTGATAGCAATTCTAGCTCGTCGCTTCGTTGAATTTTCCTGTTCGCTTTTTCTACTAGATTATAATCACTTATTTTGAAAACAGGCAATTTTCGAGATAAATCATTGCATGTGCAATGTAAATAAAAAGGCGATTTATACTTTTTTGTGAAGTTTATCAGTTGCAAATCCGAATAAAAGCTTTTTTACGCTTTTGGCCAAATTTTTGCATATTACTGTAGATACTCTAGTAAAAAGCAAACACCATTTGATTGACACTTTTAGTGTATATTATGACAATTTTTCATGTAGAATGACGTCTTAACTTGCAGTTATAATTAAATTTTACTCTAGCGATGGCGGGCTTTAATTTCGGCATGTGAAAACTAGCAAATCATATGTACGGCTTTGGACTAAAATTTGTGCTAATCAATGTTAATATACAGTTAAGTGAATTAACTCTTGGAAAAAATTTTGTAAAACTAAACTTGGCGAGCTATAGGGGGTTTTCACTAGTTCAATAATTTCTTATCTGCCATATTTCAAAGTTAGAATATAACTACAATGGTACCTCGTTATCAAGGAAACTCAAGAAGACTGCTTCTGTGTTTTTGTCTTGATGAAAGTAAATAGATATGCTATTCCTTTTGATGCGGCTTTTAAAATTATAGTCGAATAAAAAGTAAAGAAATATTCATCAGAAACGCAGAGAGCTTTAATTGATAGGAGGAACTTTCCATTTAGGCCAACAGAGCTCTTTGAGATTCTGATGAATTAAAAATCTTCACAATAGAAAAAGAAGCTTGTTTTAATGGCTTTTTAAAGTTTATAGCTCTGAACAGAAAAGATTCTAATTACCGATTTGGATTTTGTGTACTGTTTGTAGAACAATCGAATTATCGGTTACATCTCCTTACAAGATTCGGTTCCTGAGTTATAAAAATAAAATAAGCTGCCTGGTAAATTATCAAATCAGTGATAATATAAAATGTTTTCATATATTCTTAAAACTGACTAATTTACGGCAAAGCAGTGCTTTGACTAAATCGATAACTTTTCCAAAATGTTTTGAACATTTCGCAACTTGCTTAAAATAATTTTCACAAAAGGTAAAGAAACTAAAAGTGATGAACTCATGATTAAAAGAAGAGCTTAATGTTTGTATTAACTCCCCCGCAGAATTCAGCAGTTCCGAACCAACTACTTACCGGCTTATGACGCATTGTGTAGTAAGTATATTCTTAACGGTACGCAGTTACCGATACCTCTATAGAGAGATTGAGAAAAATGAAAGATTAGTTGCATGTGTAATAAATGTTTTTTTATATAATATAGAAAGAAAATGGATTAAATACGAGCTCGACGTTCAGACGCTAACGCTTTAAGCAGGGAAACTTCATCTCTGCTTTTTGTAAACCATGTGAAATTTAAACCGGTATAAAATCTCTCTGAAACTGGATGCCTCTTTGAAATGAGTCACTCATATAACACTTTTTAAAAGTTCTTACATAATTCAAAGATTGCTTTCTGAGGTTGTTTGTTATTATTACTATTAGCTTATTTCAAAGGTTTGTAGCTCGACAAGTATAAACATGCAAGATGGAAAATAAACATTCTACAACTTTTCAAAAGATGTCTCTAACCAAATTAATTTTTTGCCTTCTGTTCATACAATTTTAATACAATAGAAAACGCACTAACTTAAAAATAAATACAAAATCTTATCTTGTAACGTTTTTATTCAAAAATACCAAATCAGTTTTCTTTTTTGCTCAGGCTTCTGTTTGTACACTCTTAAACTGGCAAACTAGTTTTACTTCTAAAATGATTAGTGAATCTCTCACAGAATCTCTTTCCAGTTTTTAGACTTTCAAAAGAAACTTTTATTTTCGTTTGTTTTATAATGTTTTTGCTTCATTCCTTGTTTTCTTTAATTTTTAATTAATATTTCCATAATAAATTATACCAATTACGTGTGCTCGTAGCATGCTATCTAGAATACCTTTAACTTTTGTCTTTAACAAGTAATTATTCATTTACCTTGTACATGTTTTGAATCAGTTTGAAAATTTCGAAATCCCGGCAATTATAAAATCTTAGAGGCGGTAAATGAAAAGAACTCATAAATATTTCCAGGGTTTTCGGTGGGCTAACCAAACAGACAAAACCTACACCTTCCATCTGTTCGGAGCCAATGCTTTGGCGTCTGTCCAGTCCATTTATTCGTGTATTAGAATTCATTCTCATTTTTCCTTCACACTTAACTGTCGTGTTCTGAATGAAGAAACCTTAAGCGCGCTGAATGAGTGATTTGCACAGTTACATACCAAACTTGAGTTCTCTTGCGAGCGAGAAGCGAGAAAAACATTGCTCTTGACAAAACGGAAAATACCGCCGCACAGTTTTATATTTGCAATGTTTAATAGCTGTTTTCAACAACGACTTCATCGGCGATGGCTTGACGGACAACAAACAACTTGTTCGGTTTTGTACGCTTGTTGTTCAATTTGAAGTCACGAAGATGAATTTAAGCTTGAAATTAAGTATTCCAACAAAGCAAGGCAACTTTCTATAAAAATAACTTGTCGCTTGAAAATTTTTGTAGCTGGTAAAAATTCATGACAAATTAGCGGCTAATAAGCTGATTTTTTTTAAAAATGACTTCCCAAATGTTCTTAAGATAAATCATCAAAAAATGGAAAACTTACCAATCTGACGTCCAATGCACAAACTGACGAAAACAAGTTTGACAAAAAAAAGTGACTCAAAAACGACAATAGAATGGCGAAAGATTCAGTTTCTTTAGTTTAAAACTAACGTATGTGTCCATAATATAAACATTAACAAACATTTTAATCTTTCAACACTAAACTTTACCTGCTCCCAATAGCCGTGGCTTCATAGTTGATTTTAAGGTCACGGAATCATGTTCTGCTCTTAAAAAGCCTGGTTGTGTTTTGAAAGATCTTCTTTTTTCTTATAAGAAATTGTGTTTATAGCCACGACTACTATTCATAACGTCATTGTTTACACCGCTGTACAAACTCAGTCTCAATAATCATAACCGCGACGATCATTCAAACGTTATTGTTTATACCGCTGTGCAAACTCAGTGTCTATAATCGTTGTACACCTCAGAGTACTAGCTAGTGGTACATATATATCTTCATCGAGTTGTGATAATTGTAATCATCGCAATCTCGCAACCTTCAACAAGATTAATGTCCAATATCAAAAATCTCTGATAATCTCCTTTAATGCTTTTAATGTCTGTTTTAAGAAAGTTGATTTCATGTTTACTTGAATTGCATCTGAGCTCATTTTGTTCCCTGTTTTGTTCATTCGATCAAATTTGTCACTGAGAAAATTCACGATATAAAGTTCAGACTATCGTACGGATAGGTTTTCTTTTCAAAAACTCATTCAGTCGCTTCCATTGTAACACATTGAAGCTGGTACAGCGAATATTATATATCTTACCAAATAACCCCACTGGGAGCTTTTTAAATTTGTGCTCGTTGAGAGTGAAGGCTTATTCGAAGTTAGGCGCTATATTAAATTTTCAGCATTTTGAGCAAGTTCACTATGTTTAGTTGACAACAAATTAAAACATAAATGGCAAATATAAACAACACGCAAAGATATACTCAAATCATACGATGTCATCCATATTTAATAGTATGAACTCTAACTTTTGGAGAGAAACTTCATTGCTGCAAATCTAAGGAAGATCATAATGAATTTGCAACTAGAACACACTTGAAAATTAATAATGAGGATATAGGAATATCTCACTGGAATGGCTTTATCTTATTTACTGAGAACTTAAGATCTAGACGATAATGAGGTTTCATAGGATCCGCTGGATTGAGAATAGACTCATTTTCTAATAAGCATTCAAAGCGAGCTAGTGCCGTAATGGCGCGAGGCTTTAGCGAGAGATTTACTGCTAAAGCAGCTTTGCGCCCACATGGACTTTAGAGTTAAAATGTTCTTGTACACATTGAATCTCTTCAGCTAGAGTTTTATTCAGCTAGAGTTGTAAGCCATTGAATAAATAACAATCAATACTATTCTTGTCTTGTCCACTTAATTTTATGGCCGGTCAAGAGTTTTTCTGGGGGTTGGAGTGAGTGCTTATTTGAGGCTTAACAGTATAACAGTTTATTTGCCATGAAATAAAATTTTACACAATACAGTATTAATACAAATAAAGAGAAATATAGATATCAATGGCGAGGAGGTCGGATAAGAAGTCTTAGGGCTTATTTGAAATATCAGACCTCCTCCTTTCTATATAGAATATTATATATACTGTATGACGAAGTGCGACATGATGCGATTAGGATTGTTAAAGTAAGAGTATGTTGAAATCAAATATAATTTAAGTTTTTTGGTAAATGAAGAGTACGAAATGCTTTCCTTAATTTCATTGCTCAGTAAGTTAAATATTGTTGGACCTTGGTGTTTTATAGAAAATTGACGAAGTTTAGTTCTTGTACGGGGCAGTGAAAAAATTTGCTTGATCTAGTGTTATAACTGTGAATTTGATTGTTTATGGTAAACATATCTTGAAAATCTATTAACTTTTTTTGCCTTTGATGAGCGCTTATTCCAGGTTGGCGCTAATTTGAGGTTGCGCACTAGCTTGTTCTAACAAATAAGGCATCACAAACAGAAACACGCCAAATTTAGCTCTCAGACCAAAAAAAAAAAAAAAGAAAGAAATTAGCCATCTCGGAACCGCATAGAGAGGTTTTGCATTCTCAAAAAATACTAGTTTAATTGTTAAAACAGATGCGAAAACGTGAAATACAGCAATGCGCCATATTCTAAACGAGAAGAGAACAGAGTTCGAGTTGGAACCGCAAAGCATCTATGGATTAATTGGACGAACAGCCGGTTCGTAAACAATATGGCAATTTGACAATACAACGCCTTTGTCAATGAAATTAATCCATAGATGCTTTGAGGTCCAAACTTGAACCCAGTTTTCTCTTCGTTTAGAACATGGTGAATAGAAATGTCATCTGGAAAATTAACTTACATCCTTGAATACAAATAACTTTTATACTCTAAAGTGCTACAAGCAATACAGGCACTACAAAGAGTTTCTTAAAGACTGTTGGAAATTCGAAAATATTGAGATAAACGTCTATACATGATATCTATAATGATTGCTGTGAAGTTCATAGGTCAACGTGTACAGCGTTTGCAGATATTGTCCCTCTACACTTTAATAACTTACAATGGCTTAAAAGCACATAATCTTCACATCTCATTTTAATCCTTTCCCTCCCAGGAAGGTTTTCGATTTTGAACGATATTTTGTATCAAAACAATCAATTAGCTTTCTCTAATCCATATTAGGCATTGCCATGGAAACATTCCACGTTATGTAGTGCCCAGGGATTGTGTTTTCACTTTATGAGGCGATGGCGTCGTTGAAGTGTCTTGTCGCTGCTGTAGCCGCC
>JANCMA020293682.1:0-22038 GCA_024336925.2 Zoanthus solanderi | reverse complement strand
TTTCCGACAGTTTCCCATGAATCAAATGCACGGAACCGAAAACTGGTTTCCGACAATTTCTGAAATCTTCAGGCCTGGTTTATTCTAGGCCTCAGGATTGTGGGAATCCCCCACTTTCGTAAAAAATCCCCCAAACTGACACCGTGCAGAACAAATCCCCCACTTTAATTCACGTCGTTGTATTATTCTATGACTTAGTCATTTATTGCATTACCTATATTCCCCCACATTTTTTTGAAAATCCCTCATATTTCTGATGCAATGTTGGTAAACTTTTGAACTTCAATCTTAAATAGTTTATCAAACATACCATAATCAGTGTTTCACCAATACATGACAGAGAAAACATCATTCTCAAGAACTTCCACAGTGTACAGCTTTTATTTTTCCTCTGGTTAAAGTACGTTCTTAGGCTTTAGGCATTTTTAAGCTTCATAATATATTAAAAAAATGTTCTGACACTTATAAAGAGAGAACTGTAAAAGAAATTGAGTAATAGTTTTGTACTTGTTACTGTTCGTAACATCATGTTTTTATAGTCATTAATTTATTATTGACGAACTAGTGTTTAAACTGATTCACTAGAAAGTTGCCATTTTCTTTAAAACGAAAATCATAAAACTTCCACTAATGAGGGTTAAACATATTTGCAGAAAAATAACTTTTAAATCATCTAACTATGCTTCAGTAAGCATGTACAACTCTTTTAGAATGAAACCAATCAAAATAGTTTAAGAATTACAGTGAACCAGAAAAGTGAAAAGGTTAAACAATTATTATTAATAAACCTTTTTAAAAATTCACAAATATTTCTCTCCTCAATCTGATCTTGAAGAGCATAAACATTGCGGTATAGACAAATATTAAATTTCTGACATTTGTTTAACAAATTAAAAATCTTCAAAAACGTCATTCTTTCTTCATAGCAAATATTTTAATAATGCAAGCGATCACTTGTATTGGGTTACTAAAAGTTGCAAACCTAAAACAATGTTTAAACTGCAAGCAACGGTTCCTTCGATTTTGCTTTCCAGAGACCATAAAGTATAGACTTTAACTTTGTCTTTGGTATATAAGAGTAAGAGTTATTAAAACTAATAAATTAAGAATAATTAGCTGAACTTTTTTTAATGCCAATGGGGAAACAACAGCTCATAACAACCATATGTGGCATCTTTACTTATACATACCAAACTGTTAACTTTTCTGAAAGTGAGACCAATATACAACTCACATCCATCTCAATATCTCAATATTTCTAGTTGTAATAATTTTACACAGCAACGCCAAAAACGAGGAAATGTAGCTCTTAACAACAACTAGCATATAACAGATAACATTAACAAAGCCGAAGCAGAACTGCATCCAGGACAACAATTATCTGCAAAGGAATAAAATGTTTCCAAAATATCACCGCCTTTCATACACATAGTCATGTGGTGCCACAACCCGCGCATCCAACATTTGTAATGATTTTATATCCGTAAAAAAACTGAACCATAATTCTTTAAATTTAAATGCAAAATATATGTGACAAATAAGTGTTCGAAATAAAACTTTTCTTTACACTCGGAAGCTGTGGCGTAAAAATAAAAAACTTTCAAAATACTCTTAAAAGCAATTCCGCTGCAAATTGAAAAATCACTTAAAATAGAAAGAAATTTATTGCATTATATTTATAATTTAGGTAACAAATTCAAGATGTTTCAAGGTAAATTTTTGAAAACCTTGGTTGTCCATTATATCCTAAAACAATTTCGCCTTTTAAAAGTACAACGTCTGTGTTTTTCTAAACCCTATAAACATCCAGTTCCTCAAAGCAAATCTCGAACGAAAACGGTTGTCAAAACTTCCTCGAAGCAAATCTCGAACGAAAACGGTTGTCAAAATTTCAAGCTTAACTCTAATTATTTCGACAATTCTAACTTATTTCAATAACTTCATGACAAAAAACTCTTTTTTCATTAGAAAAACCGAAAACGTAATTGTTTACTTAAAATGTCTCATCCAAGGAAAATTTTAGCTAGACTCTCGGAGAGGAATTTAAAGCAGCTCATTCTTTGCATTTCATTTTCCTTAAAATAGTTGGCATATATCAAAACTTTACCTTTGAATTTGTTACTTTTTTTAATAACCGAGGAGCTAAGTCTTATATCTTAACATTTTTGCTATACCATCTGAGTTTCTAGAGAAAAAGTTTGCTGCCGTAGCTAGATATCTTGCAGGACGTATTTCGACACGGACGCGCCTCCGACCAAGACTCTTTCAAATCAACAATTACATATTTTTCTAATGATTTACACCAAATCAATTTACTAAAATTAAGATTGTTACTTACCGGCTTTATCTCGGTCATCTTGAGCAATACAAAACCTCCCGAGCCACAAAACTAACGAAATCGCCACAAAACCTCTCATCTTGTTCATTAGAAACAAACGAGAGTTCGCAACTAACGCCGAAACCACGCTCCAAGCTACAGGTCACGTGGTTTCTAAGCAAGAAAATTTAATAAACGACTCGGCAAAATCGAGACAAAGGTTCGGAGTTCTTTCATTGGCTGGATTCGTTTTCGGCATATTTGTACGACTTTCGGCACAGTTCGTGTCTATTGTCTTGGTGGCAGCGCCCCTTCATAGCAACACAATACACCAGGAAATGGCGGGAGAGAAATAGAAAAACACTAATATTAAATGACATAATTCAAAAGCACTTTCAGGTTTTGGGTAAATTTGGAAGCATAGAACAAATACATAATAATTATGGGATAAATAAACAATCAAGAAATAAATTTATTATATGTGTCTGTCATTTTTTACTGTTATTCAACCCAAAAGCGAAGCAATTTTTGCTGTTTCATTTTTTTAATTGTTGAATTCTTGGCAGATTTGCAACTAAAAGCATATTTGAATAAATCCCAACCACGTTAAATTAATCATGTGAGCCTTTTTGCCAAGCAGTTGCCATGAGAGTTCTTTTCGACTTAAATTTTGATGTTTGAAAAAAAAGATAAGGGTAAACCCGCAGACTTTCTTTAATTACATAATGCCGAAATAAATACAAGATCAGTTTTTCAGTTTCCATGACTGCGAGATACTGAAGCTAACAGGTGATTCATTTACAGGGGCAACAAAAATATTATAATCCTATGAATTTTTAATACCACCATTTACAAATTTCCTTTTCGTAGAACACATATCATTTGCCAAGTTGATCATGATTTGCACGAACGGACGCCACACCACACCATTTTTTGTGTTTGACTGAAGAAACGAAGACAGGTTCTCGTCTTCAAGACTTCATGTTTTAAGAAAATGTTTCGCCTGTATATATTCCCAACTTACAATCAGATAAGATATTCCAGCACTCTTCCTTTACATGTAGGAAAGTTTTTAGGCAAGTTAAGAAAATGACATAGACCGGCGGAAGAACGCCGAAAGACAGATGGGGTTATCCTTCCGGTTCTGATAAGCTGCGGCATGGAAAATTTAGAAGGAGTTCACGCATGCTCCAATCTAAAAATGTATTTATTTCACATCTCTTTCAACATTTATACCTCATATTGCAACATGTTATTTAAAATATCTTTTACTAAAAACGTTTTGTTATTTAAATTGGTACAACAATTATAAGCATGTCTTGTGATTAATTCCGCATAAGCCTTTATATTACAACAACAAAGATATTATTTCTCAACTATATACTTCATAATTTGCCTACGTGTAGCCTCGGCGGAACGAAATTTTGAGTGGGGGGCTGATTGAGCGCTTTTTTATAAGATGCAAATAATTCACGATTTTCGTTTTCGTTGCTCTGCAAAAAAGTGGGGGGGGACTACAGCCCCCCAGCTCCCCATGTTCCGCCGGGCCTGACGTGTAGCACTGACCATTATATTAAAAACATCTCAGTATTTAAGCAAAAAGTTTAACTTTTTTTTTTCATGTTTTTTTTTCAGCATGGAACCGTTTTGAAGAAATCTAATTTTGTAACGATCGACATATTGATAATGAGACCGTAATATATAAGGATGAACAAGGAGGTTTTATATCTTTAAAATTGAACACCCCTTCTTTATATCAAATAGTGAAAGAGATGGCAGTTAAGCAAATAGAGATCTTGAGTCCAAATTAAACTTTGAAACCCCTTATTGTTTAAAAATAGCTAAGTATAGATTGGTACATGAGTCCTTGTATATCCCGTAATGTGCTAACGTATAGTTTCTAATATTTTTTATGTTGTAAGGTCGAGCCATAATAGCTTGCAGCTAATGACTAAGTTTTTGTGCATACAACTGCATGGCTCTTTCTCTTCGAGTGAGAATTCATTAATGTCACAATTGGCATCAGCCGTGCGTTGAGGTTCCCAATTTCTAGTATGGCCAGTTAAAATGTTTTCGGAGTTCTGCTGTAGTTTAAGACTATCCTCTAGGATCTCCAGTGTAGGCTTTCCAAGTGTTTCCGGTATAGGAGGCTGGACATAAATCCTGCTACAAGGAAACAGAAACTCATCCCAGCGAAGGGGACGGTTGGATGTTGCTTGCCCTGTTCAAAATAAAAGAGTAAAATTAAGGTAGAGTATAAACATATATAGTATATATATACAGTTTTATAAATGTATATATAAATTATACACAGTAGTGAAAAGAATGTTGTGAAAAACTGACGTTTCGGACTGCAGTTCTTCCTCACAACATTTTCTTCACAACAGTGTCTAATTTATAAATTTATAAAACTGCTCCTGTAGAAACACCTACGCAACATTCCATTTACGACAATAGTATATATAAAACCATTGAAAACATCATTACCTTCACTGAGAAGTTTTTATGCTCTCAAAACCAAAAACTAAGCAACCGTTTACGAGTTGCTCATCACGGTTAGTTTTTAGTCAAAACTATAAGTACGCCACAAAGTATTGAAACAAAAACTCGCCGTATAAAGGCAGTATACCCGGGCGTTCATTAAAAAAACTTATCTTTTACAAGTAGATAAGTTTTCAATATTACTGATTGATTGAACAGAAAATATTTCCTAATGTCGATTGAAAAATTCAGTAGAGAAGACTCTGTATCATCAACATTTTGTTTATTTTTTAAACACTCTGACTGAAATGTAAGTTTTACAAAAAAATGGGTCACAGAAGCTTTAACTAGTTGTTGCGGTGACGGCATGTGGAATGTTGCTCGCACTAATTGCTGGTTTTCACGTGACGTCATGGCGGCCATGTTAGTGAACTCTTAACAAAAGAATTTTGATTATTTCTTTTGTTTGGGACACCAACATGGCCGCTATGTTTATTGTCTTTTGTGTCTCTTGGGATTGAGTGAAAACCAAGAATAATAATGAGAACATCTCCCGAGGGTTTTTCAGACTTATTTACAAAGTTTTTAAAATACTAATCTAGTCTAAAATTAAATACACCCGATAAATTTGTTAAAACTCAGATACTATTTAAAACAATTGTTAAGCAAATCAATTGAGTGAAAGTGTTTTAAGTTTTCACTCAAATTTTAAGTACAGAAACGACATTTTTGAGTTTGACAAACATGTTTGTTCATTTGCATATGGCATCTTCAGTGCAATGCAAGTGATACAACAGTGGCGGTATTGAAGTAGAATAGTAACAATGGTTATAGAATTGATACAATAGTAACTAAAGAAATTACAGAAATTGTTTGAGATGTTTAATTTGTTTGTTGAGAGATGGTTTTTCTAATTGCAAACTTCACTCTGCTTTTCTCCCTTCTGTATACTTTTGAACAAATAATGCATTGTTTTTTAGCAAGCAATTACACCAAATTCATAAAGCGATCCAAGGATCGAACTGAGGATGCTTTTAAAAACGGGTGAACGCAAGAAGAACAAGTTTCTTTAAACTGGTAACCACACTAAACTGCGCAAAGCAGGCTGGAGAATTTTAACAATAGTTACTGTTGCACAAAAGTTTTTGCAAATGAGAAAATCCCATCTATAACTTACTGCTACTCCTACGGAGTAATCGTGGGTCAAAACGGGAGGGAGATGACTAGAAAATTTCAACCTTTCAACTTCAAAATTCACGCTGCATGTAGTTGCCGACCCGCATTAATAGCATTTTTAATAAAGTTTCAAACGAGTGTCAGTAAAAGCCAAATAATCATTTAGTTCTTATATCTTTAATCTAGATGTGTTTTCTTACTTACGGATACTCTGTAAAAGAAGTAGGAGTGAGTTACAGCTAGGATTTTCTCATTTGCATAAAATTTTGTGAAACATTAGATTCCCCAAGCCTGCTTTGCGAGGTTGGTTTGAATATCGATCCGCAATGTTTACCAGTTTACGGAAACTTGTTTTTCTTTCGTTTTACCGTTTACGCAGTCTTGAGTTCGTTTAGGGAATTGGTTTGTTTGGAACTATTAACACATATTAATTCCAAAATTTAAAGCTGAACTAGGAAAAGCAGAGAGAAATATGGTATAACACTCTCATTCTGACACGAATCTTGAACGACTTGTGTGTGGAGGAAGCTAGATTTGGTCTGAATTGTAATTCTACTTGTGCGCAGTATCCGTGAGTCGTCTCCTTGAGACGTTTGATTAAAAGAGCGTAAGCAATGAGTCTATTTTAACAGCTATTATCCTGTAAAACATTGCCCTAATTTCAATATCACATTATAGTTTTCACTGATTTAATTTCCTTCTTTGCTTTTGTCGTTTCCTGAGTTTGTATCTTTGAAAATATTTAAGTCCGTTTTCGTACACTCAAACACCTCACTGGGATCGAGCCATTAGTGTTGACTCTTAATTAACATCACTGCATGGGGATCTTCTTGCTTTAACTTAAAGCGATAGTAATCTTCGTGATTTGCTATAACTTTTGGTCTTCTTGCTATAATCTAAACATGACAGTTATCTTTCTATCAGTTCTTTCGCTAAGACGATATGTTAGCCGAGTCCGTAGCTCTGACACTGAATTGCTTGTAGCAACTTACGCTTAAGAATTTTACGGGACGGATAAAGCGGAATGCTCATGCGCTGTCCACATGTGGTTGCCATGGGCAATGCTCTTGTGTTGCCACTTATGACGTCAATCGTGATTACGAGATCCTCTGTGATGATGGAAAATAGACACGTTATTGGTCTCAATCTTCTTAAATCTTTAACAATATACAAAAACGTTAAACTCCTAAAATAAAAACAAACTAAGGTAGATTTTGCCTTCGGTTTCAAAAGGGGTTAAAGTTTAAACTGTAGTAGATACTTGATTATAAAATAGTAAGGATAACGATGAGGGTTATGATGATGATGATGATGATGATAATGATGATAATGATGATGATAATGATGATAATGATGATGATGATGATGATGATAATGATGATGATGATGATGATGATGACGATGATGATAATGATGATAATGATGATGATAATGATGATAATGATGATAATGATGATGATAATGATGATGATAATGATAATGACGATAATAATGATGATGATAATGATGATGATGATAATGATGATGATGATAATGATGATGATGATGATGATGATAATGATGATGATGATGATGATGATGATAATGATGACGATGATAATGATGATGATGATGATAATGGTAATGATGATGATGATGATAATGTTGATGATAGTAATAATGAACATGATGATAATGATGATGATGAATATGATGATAATGATGACAGTGATGATGATAATGATGATGATGATGGTGCTTATGTTGATGATATAATAAAAATAATGATAACGAAAACGATTTGACAATAGTACAATGATGACATGATGATGATAATGATGATGATGATAATGATGATGATGATATATACTGCTGCTAATACTGATAATGATAATGATTATGATAGTACCTGGCTTCAATTAGTTTCTCTTTCGCCCAAGGTAACGGTGACTGATGAGAACGGTAAAGTCTACAAGTTCCCGTGCAAGGAATGGCTGAGTGAAACCCAAGGAGGCGGTAAAACCGAACGACTATTAAGACTGTCAAACTCTTAATCTCATGCTTTAATTACTCACATCAGGTAATAACGCAAAGTAATTGGACAGTTTAATCAATGCCGGTCTTTTTACAAAAACAGCAAAAATCAAGTTTAAGATGTTTGTCATTTGAAACATTCTGTTCCATGAAGGCTTTTTTGATGCGTAAATGTTCACATTTAAGAAAGTGCGTCCAAAAATGTCAGTTGGTTCAGGATTTTTTTTGTGCGTGTTATTTTCATCTTCTCGTAAACTCAGTCAGTAGAGGCTTTCGTGGTCACGTGGCTCAGAAACACTTCTTAAAGTATTTGACGTTTGACCCTACTTCTGCTATTGAACAGCATATCTTAGAAGAAGGTGTTTTTGTTATCTAGCTTTAATTTTAAACAACTGCATGCCTGAAAGTAATGTTTGCTTGCATTTGATGAGACATGCAAAAACCTTCGGACATTTGCATAATTTGGTTTTACTGGCATAATTTTCTGGGAAACTTAAAATCTGATGCTCTGAATCAAGAAAGCTGCTCGACTTAATGTGCTTTTTGAGAGTTTATGTTTAAAGGGCTAAAAACTTTAAAATCAAAACGTAAAATATTTTAAGGAATTTGCCTGATTCACGTGATCATGCAAAGCCTCTATTGTGATGTAACTTTTGATGGTCATACCGGTCGCACGACATAAAAGCCCGATGTGATTTTGGACTTAGTTTTGTATTCTCTAGGATGTTTATATTTAAACACAGTGGGTTAATTGGTATAAATATCATATTATTTGAAGCTTCATATAACAAACAAATTTCTTTATTATGCTATTTGTGGAAGGAAACGTTGCCTCTCGAAAAGACCTTTCGTTCCTGAAATCCATTAGCACTTCAAAACTTAATCTTTGCCTCGTTTGTTAATCACTCCAGTCCATGCATTGTTAGTTGGACCTGTTACTTGACTCAGCTTTACTCGTGTTAAACAGTTAAAAAGTGATATTGCATCATGTTTGCTTACCCATGCAGAATTCAAAGAGTTCCATGTTTTTGAAACTGTTTAACACTTTTCAAGCACAAAATGAATATATTTAGAACACATTCCAAAGAAAAACATTTTAGTGTTAAAACTCTATCGACAGGATATTGGAAAATAGTAGCCCGATATCTAAACGTTCAAAGCTAATTGTGTCCTTTTTTAAATGAAGTTTTTATACAAAATAAACAAAAATCTTCCAAAAAAATGTTTATGCTTAATCCAAAGTAATAAAGTAGGATTTAACCCTCTGTTCTCGTTTAGTGTCGCCGGATAACTTTCACATTACCGTCTTCTAACTGATATTTGTTGTATGACAATAGTAAAAAGGCGCAATGAAAGCACTTGAACGAACGCCGTTTTAGCTCACGATAAAGCTAGTAGTGTTGTTAGATTCGGCCGAGAAACTCATATCTAAAGAGTATTACAATTCCTGTTTTCTGTCAACGTTAAAACGTTAGATAGATGTTTTATTTTTTTTTTCAAAAAAAGTGTTTTTGTTAAACTATTGTAAACGAATTAGGCCTAAAAAGTTACGCGCTTTTTTTAATAAGTACCAGTAAATTTTGCCGAGGCTCATTGTTAATCTTTTGGCTACTTCAGCCTCAATTTGTTCTTAATTTGTTCTTATTTCTGTGAGCAGTTTGAAATGAAAAATTAAAACAAAAAGACAAGGTACTGAAAAACAATGCTGATCGTCTGTATTTTGAGGAGATCCCTGTATATATTTATCCAAGATTACTGACCACTGTGCATGTTGTCCTCTCTCGCAGTCCTTGCCCACAGGCTGCAGAGGCTAATTTCTTTGTTGTTCAACGATTTTACAAGATTCAGTAAAGTTTCAACTAGAAACATTTTTACTTTTTTTAAACCTCGGCGTGACTCTGAGCTTGTTCTTAAATTGTTCATAAATTTCGGCCAATTATATGAGCCTCGTTGTTCTTGTGAAAAAAGGCGTGTAATGGACATTTGCAAAGTTATCCGGTGAGCATGAAAATGAAATACACAACATACAAATATATCAATAACAGTGTAATAAAATTAATATATTTCTATAGTTTTTGAGTGTGAAATCTTTATCTCTTTAGATCTGAAACAACTGAACGACCTCAAGTGTGACATGACAAACAAGTGACGTTACGCTTCGACAACTGTCTGTACCATAGAACAGGGAACATTTATTGGCAGAAGAAAATGACTATGAAACTGAAAGACAATGTTAGTTCAGGACGAAAAAACAATGACAGTTTTTCTTTTTCAACATACGGGCTTATAAGCCATGTGATCACTTGGTCGGAGTGATCTGGTTCGCTTCACGCAGTTGTGGAAGGAATCGTTAGTTATTAACGTAGAAGTACTTTAATTTCATACAGAAATCTTGCAATCGCCAAAAATACGTACTTTCTCCTCCTTGAAGAAGTCGGATTGCATTATGGGAAAAAGTATCAATAGCAAGGCATAAAGTGAGGGAAAGTGTTAAAAGGAAGTGCACGACAATGGCCAGGTGGTCAGCTAATATTTTCACGTTCAGTGAATTGCCAGAATGTTTTGCTTATTAGAAACTATCTTTGGCTTTTGGCCATGTTTTGTTCCTCATTTCCTTTTTCCCCTATTCCTCAATGAAACTGCTATTTTGTCTAGCAAAAGGTAATTGGAATATTATTACCAAAAATAATCGGTAACACTAACTCAATAACCGTTTCACGGAAACTGTTTGCCTTCCCCTCCCTAAAAACTGAACCTCAGCTTGACTCAAATAAGGAACTTAGACGAGTGGTTTTTCGGAAACTAGAATTGATCTGCTAAATACCAGCCTTGACTCAAGCCATAGCTCAATGCGAGGATAGGTAAAAAATTCATACGCAAAACAAGTAGGTTTTAGTACATTCTCTGTAAAGCATTACTAAAAATAGGAAATTCTTAGCAGAAGAGCAAATGCAAGTTTCATTCCACGCAACATGAGTAGCACATTTATAGAATGCGATTACCCTTTGGTGTATTAACACATTTGTATATTCAATGAATATTATGCAGTTTCTTTTGTTTTTCTTATCAATTTTTAATGTATAAATTCCAACTTAAAATTAAAGAACGTAAAATGTGTGAACATCTTTCATGTTTTTAAAGTTGTTTCTCAAAAACAGATCTAAGAACCATTTCTGAACAGGTATTTCCTAAAACGTTATCTTGTTTATTTGTGATAAATCGTTGCCGAAACTGAGTACGTAAAGTAAAGCAATGGATTTAAGAATTATCGTCGCGGAAATGTAGCAATTTTAAGAAAATAGCATACACCAAACCACTACAAGATGGGGATGCTCAACTACGACTTCCACATTAGCATAAATGAAACCACTTCTAGATGGGGATGCTTATCTACGATTTCAATATTAGCATAAACGAAACCACTTCTAGATGGGGATGCTTATCTACGATTTCAATATTAGCATAAAAGAAACCACTACTAGATGGGGATGCTCCTTTACGATTTTTACATCAGCATAAACGAAACCACTACTAGATGGGGATGCTCCTTTACGATTTTCACATTAGTATAAACGAAACCACTACTAGATGCCCCTTCCACGTCCGCTAAAATAAGCGTAAACGAGATCACTTGACGGGGATGCGTAAAATTTATAAACAATATTTCTTGACTTTCCCCGTTCTTCAAATTTTTTCGATTCTTCAAATCCTCAAGCAAATATTATTGATTTCCAGATTTCTTGGAAGCTTCCAATCAGATCTCGTAAAGATAGTTAAGCGTCTTCAAAAGCAATAAAAATATAGTTTCTACAATAATATCTAAAAAACAAAAAACACGTTCTTAGAAAAACATTTTTATCAGCTTGAATGAGTTAGCATCTTATAGCCACCATGTAAAACTTTGCTGTCTGCCTATCATTTACAATTTACAAATTTACAAATTACCTCTAAGAGCACTTCTAACTTTTAAAAAATCAATTCAAGTAAAATGATACATTAAAGATTCTACTAAACTTTGTTTTTGTACAATTTGAAGCCACTTCACTGAAGTGAGTTACTAACTCCGAATACTAATGATAAAAAAACATTTTTCTAAAACCAGAAGTCATTCAAACAAAAGACTATCATAAGCTGGTCTTGTTGTCTCACATATCCATAGAATAAAAGTATCAGGGCAATTCAATGCATTCTTCTAGCTAGAAAAACAAATTACTTCGACAATATTTTCTAATGAACCATAACGAGATTTCTAAAGCAATGTTGACTGTAGACTGAAGTTAACATGGTCTATATGAATAAGTCGCCTCCGCTCTTTCGCTAGAATTTAAATTCTCTGTATTACGCAAACCTTTGCCTAAGGCACAGACTTGATACTTTTTAAAACCGTATATTGTATAAAAAGCAGGTAATTATGAAATGCAAGATTTAAATGTTTTCCTAATGCAGATCCGTGGAGCTCTTTAAAACTCTGAAAATCTTTCTTGCAGTTTTAAAAACTTTAAAAAGAATAACAGTAGTTGTAAAGACGCCTACAGATTGTTTCTTTAGAGAAACACGTCACAACATCGTGCCAAGTTTTTCCCTGGTAATTTGCTGTGCTTTAGTTTTCACGTATTTAAAATTTTTCAACTCAATTTTCCAAGGCGTCATAACAGAATTAATTTGAAGTGCTCGAAGCACTTCACTGTTGTTTACAGTTCTCTTGATTCTTTTTCTTTCCCGAATTGCGTCTTCTCTGAGGTTGAACAATGGGAAGGGCTTTTTTGGGCGTCGATTCCGCAGAAGCGCTATCGGGACTACACGAATCTGGAGCATTGCCTTCGGATGACTGACGTCGCCTAAAAGTCGGGTCAATACTTTCAGCAATATTTATGAAATATCTCTTTCCATCATTACTTTCCAGCGAGGAAGACTCACTGGTGTAGCTTCTCACTACATTCCTGTTAAGACACAAACTTTCATCCTCAAATCTCTCCCATACTTCTTCTCTTGCCTCTGACTCGAATGGCCTTTCAGTAAATGGTTGAGAAGAATGAGACTGGCCCTGGTAATGATGGCCACTTGATGACGAGTTTGATGAATGCGATGAGCGGTGAACATGCTCACGTGGGAGGAAGTTTCCTCCTGATCGTTCAAGTGATGACAGGGGGGACGAATGTTGATAATCGCGCGGTGCCCATACCACTTCAGGCTCGCCGCTGTCTCGCCGTCTATCGAGCGAGGACGGATGCCCGTGATCACGTGATGACTTAAGGTGCGATCGCTGTTGTGAAGGTCCAGGGCTGGTATTACTTCTAACCATTTTGGATTCCCTACTGACACCAAGCTCCTTGTCCCCCTGTGCAACAATTTCATTAGGAAGAAGATCAGGTAACCTGGCTCTGTTTGTTGCTTCCTCGTATGACGGAAGGCGTCTTCGTCCCTCGTGCACCTTAAATCAAAACGATTACGATTAAAAAAAATTAGAACCACAATAAAAAACACCGAAAGATTAAAAAAAATACCACACAAACACTGATAAATATCCCAGGTGTTGCCCAAACCTGACCACATTATCAGAACCTTCATGTTGAGAGATCTCTTTAGTAGTTTGTCCTAAAAACTAAGTTAACTTACAATCATTTCAATTAAAACAGCGGGTAAAAACTAGTTCGAATACTAACAGAGCAGCAAAATGTTCAGCTAGGCAAAAATAATTAAGAAATAAAACATGTTCTCCGTGCCTTCATGGCCTGGTGAGAACCGAGGCGAACGTTTGTGAGAATTCAAGAACAGATCAGTGAAAATCCGAGACGCAGTCGAGCGTTTTCAACTGCACACAACTTGGAAACAGCCGACCACATTTCTCATGCCATTTTTGTGCTTCACAGCACTATGAAAACACACTTGCAGACCAATCAAAACGCACGTACTATGCAAATTATTTTATAAAGTTCAATCGGGTTAAGATTGATATGTAACATATAATTGCACCCCTTCAGCCGAGTTTTCAATTTTCAAACTCGAAGGGTAACACTCGAAAGTTCAGATTATCTCCATAACAAACAACAAATCATAAAAATCGAGTTGATTACATGACTTCTTGTCGCCAACGACAACTAATTTGACTTTTTCCTTACCTCAACTCCACCCTCCTGTGGCACAGATTGCGCTCTGGTAAACTCTTTTTCTCTCCTTAGCTTCTGATATTTTATATATTCTTTCCTCTGCAACTGTTTAGCCAATTCCTGTGGGAGAAAAAAACAAATGCATTTAGACCATTAAGTATTGAGAAAACATAGAAACTCAATTTGATGTAGTGTGGCACATCAGATTACTAATCTATTATGTACATGATCAATTAAAAATTTCAATTTGCTACAACACACCATCAACATCATCATCATCACCACCACCACCACCACCATCATCATCATCATCATCATCATCATCATCATCATCCAATTTTGATCCGGGTTTATCCCGTAAACGGGGGTGGCCAGATTTACCCTATTTTTACAGCAATCTTTCCAACTCCCACTCTCCATCTCGCTCGATTCAACGCATCCTCCTTCTCCAAATCAACACTCTTGCTCTCCTTCTCCACTTGTGTCTTCCACGTCTTCTTTGGTCATCCTCGCTTCCTCTTGCACTTCACTTCAAACTCCGACGCTTTTTTCAAAACATGCCCATCATCCCTCCTCAACACGTGCCCGTACCATCTCACTGTATTCGCCTTTGCTATCTGATAAAAATAATAATTGAAATGCGAACATTTAGAATGTCGAAACACTTTAATGTATCTGTTGTTTCCTCAAATCACTAGGAGGACCATGTATAAATTAGAAATACCCTGACTGAACCAACCAGTATGCAGCAAGGCAGACTAAGAAACTAGATTGAAAAAGCTATAACAACACAGATGCTCAGAAAAGAATATAATCAAACACAGAACGGACTGAATTATAATAACTTACCCTATCCTGGCATTCAATTGCTACTTTTCTGTCATCCTCAGCAACTTCAGGTCCTTTGGCTTTCTGTAAAGGCCAAATCTTAATTTAACAAAAGACTGCCATGAAAGCACCTTTCAGATCAATTCTTTTTTCAAAAGATGGAATTTACAAATTTTTATGGACACCTTCAATCTTTTGAAAGTAATAAGTAATCGTGCAAGTATTATGCTTGTTGGATGTGCTTGGATTGATAATCACAAGTTGGTAGCCACTCAGTAAGAAGAGCATTAAGGTTACGTTGGTCGCAAGCATTACCCTTAAACATACAAGAAATAACGGTGCACCTACGTAAGTTAGCAGCCATGGACAGCTGTTTTGGTGTTCTCAGTCTAATTTTTGCCAGCTTCAAAGAATTAGTTTAGTTATACTCAGGATATTGATTAAGCTTCTTACACACAAGTTCTCGTAATATCATGCACACTACGCCTAACAAAAATTACTTACATCAGTCTTTATATCACGAATTGAAACTTTCTAAACTTAATAAAAGGCTTTGAGATGTAAATGAGCCAACGGTCGATAGACTAACAAAAGATCCTAACCGTGACCATGCACACAACTTGAACCAAAGATACATTGTAATCTTCTTTGTAGTTTGCCGAGTTTCTTAACCAGTCCACTCTAATAACTTTGCTTACACTAACATATAGCGTACTAGCTATACTATATGATTATCAAGGAGAAAATATAGGTTGTAAATATTAATGTTAGAAAACTATCAAAATAATTTTAAAAAGTGAGATGTAAAATGTAAATAACAAAAGATTACCAAAAGATTACCATAAATCTAAAAACTTCAAACGGTGTTGCATAAATCAGAAATGTTCACTACTTACTCTGTTTTCTTCTTCCTGAAGCATTCTTGCAAATTCCTAACGACATAAAATGTTACGTTTAATTGCAAACGAAGTTTTTGTAAAATATAGCTGTCTAAAACACCTCTGAGCCTGATTAAACTTAAAGTAAAAATTCAGTTAAAACAACAGAAAGTGTTCAAAGACAATGTTATATAAGCACATTTAACTCACAGATTTATGCTGCAAAAGAAATAGTATAACTTCTAGGTATTGACTGAATTAATAGTTATATTTTGAGCCTAAAGGTACGTATTTAAATCTCTTTTACCTTAGATATATAGAAAAATATTTACTTCGGATACTTTTTTATGTTAACCAAGAACAAATTTTACATCTAACCACAAGGTTAATATGAGGAAGACATAACACATATTTTTTATGAATCCACACACTTCTATCAATGACTCACACAATTTTGCTGGATACAAACACTTACATTGAATCCAAATTATCCCACTGAACTAAATCTATGCTCTTACATTGGATCCATTTTCTTATAGTGCATCCATGCTCTTACATTGGATCCATTTTCTTATAGTGCATCCATGCTCTTACATTAGATTCATGCTCTTATATCCACCCATGCACTTATAATAGATCCATGCTCTCACAACGGATTCATGTGCACACTTAAATTAGATCTATGTACCTACACTGGATCCATTCTCTTACATTTGATTTATGCACTTATATAATATTGAATCCATATTCTAACACTGGATCCGTGCACTTACATTGGATCCATTTACTTACAATGGATTCACTTACTTACATTGGATATATTTACTTACACTGGATTCATTTACTTACTTTGGATTCATGCACTTACAGTGGATTCATTTACTTACATTGGATCCATACATTGGATCCACTTACTTACATTGTACTCATTTACTTACATTGGATTCATTTACTTACTTTGGATTCATGCACTTACAGCGGATTCAATAACTTACATTGGATCAATACATTGGATCCACTTACTTACATTGTACTCATTTACTTACACTGGATTCATTTACTTACTTTGGATTCATGCACTTATGTACAGTGGATTCATTTACTTACATTGGATCCATACATTGGATCCCCTTACTTACATTGTATTCATTTACTTAAATTGGATCCATTTACTTGCATTGGATAGACGCACCTACACTGAACTCAGGCACTTACATTGGATCTATGCACTTACTTTGGCGCCGTGCACTTAAATTGTATCCTGAGAATTGTTTACACTTGATTCACAGACTTACAAGTTTTGAATCTGTACACTTGCGTTAAATCTACGGACTTGGGTCCCATCATTTTATTCTAGTCCATGAAATAGTTTTGATAAGATTTTCTTGTCATCCCGTATTTTTCTGTCAAAAAGGTTAAAAATATATCTTAACATCTGAATTTGGAAATAGGATACCATAATTTTACCTCATCTCGTCTTTCCCGGTTCTTCTTTAAAGCACGTTCTCTGTCGTGCTCATTGTCAAACAAATCAATGGCAGTGCCGTCAGCCATGACGATCCGATCAGCTTCAAGTCTACCTCCCTGATCACTCCTTTTCCGATCTCGTTTTTCGCGTTGATGATTATATCCCGTAGCTGCACTAGACATGTTTTCGTACTCATGCTGTCGTGTCCCTTGTAATCTCTGATTTGGATCTCTTCTACTTTCTTGTTCCAACCTTTGAGGTACTCTTTCGGCTTCTACCTGCTGCCAGTGATTGGTTTCTGGTAGTCTGACAACGGCTCCTCCACCCGCGTTCCACTTAGATCTTCCCTCATTTCCTTGAGAACTTCTTCTTGGTGCAACTGATGAGCCGTTCACCACTGCTATAAACAAAATTCAAAACTAGTTAGATTACCCCAGCTTTTAATAAATCTATCTTTTCTTTTTCCGACATTTTCTCCTCAAATCATCGCTTTCTCACCACTATATGAAAAGCTTCAATCATTTGTAGATAAAGAGGGTTACACTGAAAATAACCAATACAGGTTCCGGGTCAGAATAGACTCTCAACGTATCCTCTGCGTGTCGTAAAAGGTGATTAAAAGGGGTTAGCGTCAGGAAGGGCATCCAGCCACAAAACTGTAGTTTCAATTTTTATGCTATGATGCGGAAAAGAAATGGGCAAGTACAGCCCAAAGTACCCCGTGGGTGCCCCCGCCATCCTACAACAAAAAGAATGCTGGGAACACCGATGGAAAAGTGGTAGAATATGACGGCCCACAAAGCCCTGATGTGCAACCTGGAAGTCGGAAAAGAAAGGAGGGATAGAGATTTGCTACATGGAATGTGGGATCTATGGCAGGTAGAGGAAGAAAGCTGGTTGATGAGATGGAGAAAAGTAACATTGATGTAATGTGTATCCAAGAAACTAAGAGGGGAAGTAACGCTGCTAGAGAAATTGGAGGAGGATATAAACTGTGCTACAGCGGAGAATCCAATAAAAGAAATGGAGTGGGGATTAAATTATCCCAAAAGTGGAAAGATAACGTACTGCAAGTGAAGAGGGTCAACGACAGTCTGATGTTAATCAGAATGAAAGGTGGATTGGAGATGGTCACAGTAATATCAACATACGGTCGTTAGATCGGATGTGAAGAGAAGGAGAAAGAAGCTTTCTTGATGGACCTTAAAGGTCTGATTGAAGAAATGTCGGAAGATGAAACGCTGGTAATCGGAGGTGACCTAAATGGACACATGGGTAGGGAGAACAATGATTATGACAGAGTACATGGTGACCACGGCTATGGATTGAGAAATGAAGGGGTAAAAATCCTAGATATATCTTTTTTGTCAATAACTAGTAAGGTAGATGGTCTTGTAGCCCCTTTAACAGAACACAATTTTCAACATGATTCACTGTGGATGTTAGTGTTACAGAACAGAAACTTTAGCTTCTTCCCTCCATTATGAGAGCATCCTTTGTTATCGTGCAAAACAGAGAAGACGTGTAAAGAAAGTGGAAAAACAGTCAAAGTGTACTATTGTTTTACTTTATATTAAAAAGTATAATAACAACCTGAGAAGCGTATGGTTACACTTTTTACTACCATAACATTAGCAGGCTCCCATTAAGATGAAATAAAAACTCTTACATTCACTTCCCCTGGCAAGTACTGGTGGTGGTTCATATTCCAACTGAACATCTGCTAGACTTTGCTGAATCGTTTGTCTTTCTTGTTCCTCGATTAACTCTTGTTCTTTCCTATAATGTCTTGCTCTCTCCGCTCTTATTGCCTCTCTCTCCTGTAAATGTCTTGCAAGTCTCTGAATAGGGTACATTGATGAACAAAAACATGTGTAAGAATTAAACTGAAATATTTCAAGATTTTTTATGGATTACTTCATTGAAATCTTAGCATTCACTAAAGAAAATAATCTTCTGAGCAATCACATATTAATCATGTGAACTGACCCATTATCATCATCATTACCACCATCACCATCATAATCATCATCATCATCATCTTCATTTACCATCCATAGTTTCTCATCCCTGGGGTTGGACGTGATATGAGTTGCTTCCACTGTTTTCTATTCTCTGCCATATCTTCTGTGATGCTTATCTTCCTCATGTCTTCTTCCACCTTACTCCAGGTGTTCTTTGACCTACCTACTGGCCTTCTACCTTCCACTTCAAGCTCTATCGCTCTCTTAAGTATGCTATTTTCATCCCTACGTTTTACATGACCAAACCATCTCAACCTCGTTTTCCTTAAACTATGTTCACGGTTCTCCACCCCACATCTTCTTCTGACCTCTTCATTAGTAATCCTGTCCTGCTATCTTACTCTTAACATGTATCTCAACAGTCTATGATCACAACCATCTAGCAGTCCTTATCATCATAGTTTTAATTAATAACTGCACTTACTCTTAAATCTGCGAAGAAAGTAGAATTATGAACTGAAAGTATGGCCAACTGCATATTAAATGGATGAGACAATAATTATTCCAATGGCACGTAATACTATTAATATGTACAGCAGTTGTTGATGATGTAAATGGCTATGCAGCATGAATTTTATCTGCGAGTTTTAAAAAGAACTTGCTCATGGCAAGTTTCAAACCAATTTATTAATACACAAGTAACAAACAAAAAAGTGCTGTGAAGGTTATCATAATTATATATGGTGAAGAACACGTGAAGATAACAAGTTTTTGACAAGAAGATGCACCTTTGCATTTTATTAATAATAATTAAACATCAAATCCTGTTAAAAAATGGGCAAATGTTTTCTTGATGCTAAATAACAATCTAAAAATGAAATAACCTCATCTTCTGATTCGGATAATGATCTTTGAGTTCTTGGTCTCTCCTTCTGCCTTGCAACTCGTTCTTCTTTTTCTTGAATCTCTAGAGCAATTCTCTGTTGAACACAAAAAATGTTGTTTAAAAAATTTGCTCCTTACATGGCTTAAAGACCACGACAGGATACGGAGCTAATAAAAGGCAGAAACAGGAAAATAGAATTGGACCACAGTTGCCAGTGAAGATTTATTTTGTCTAAACAGCTGGAGGTAATACAGTATATAATCATTATGAGAGTTGAAAGATGGTAAACCAGAACCAGAACTGCAGCCTAGTTAGCCTAGTTGGTAAGGTGCCAGTCTATTGTGCGGGAGGCTCGGGTTCAATTCCCGGCCAGACCAACACTCAGGATGAAAAAGCTGCCTTTGCTCTAAAATTTGCATCTTCTTGGATAAGGGCATTATACAGGTCTGTAGGTCCAGTCTCTTGATCTTCTATTGGGGAACTTAAAAGAACCACAACACTTACATACAAGTCAAATAGAGCTGGGAAGTTGTCCCAGTGTACATGTATGCGAGCTACAGTTGTGGACTTTCTAAGACAGGGGTTTCATTAAGGGCCGGGCACAAGGCAAATTGACCAGCTGTGAAGATGGCTTTGCCTGGCTGCTTTTAGCATCTCTGCAACTATAAATTTTTAATATTCTTAAGGCTTTGCATAAACTTTGCCTGGGTGCCAAATCCAAATACCCTTCTGCTTCAAATCTTAATGAAACCCCTGCTAAGACCCTCAACTGCTGAACCTTATAATCACTTGTAAAGAGCTTAGAGTTTTGGATAAGTGCTACATAAATGCGTTATTATTATACTACAGTATAATTATTATTATAGAAAATAATTCCACAAATGAAAAACACAAGGAATGGTTATTACCGTAAAGCTACAATACTTGTAATCAACCTGGATTTTTGAACAGTAAATGGATGAGCACTGGATGAGTCACTTGTAGGGAATGGAAGATTTTCAAGGGACATAGTAAGAGAAGACAACTCAATAAAAGAATAACTTACAATAAGAAAACTTAAAAAATCAACTTATATTCAACTTAGATACTTTTTACAATTAGAAAAAGGTGGTGCAATTTGTCCTTTGGTTAGGGAATCTGAAAAACAATTATTGATCACCAACTGTGAAATGCGACATTTGAACCTCCACCTATATCCTCCCTCATTAACACTAAAAGAAGCATACTGTTCAGTATTAAGCATTGTTCCCACCTCATCATTTGTTTCTACTTCTCTGCGCTGTTGAAAATCTCTTGCTTCCTGTCAAAGACACAAAAAGAAACTTTTAAATAAAGCTTTAGAAAATAATTGATAACTGATTGTACTTTGATAATTTGGATAACAAAATACTGATTGGTTTTAAAATGATAGAAAGTTGTACATTCATTTTTTTCTTACATACACATATGTATATGAGTACTAAAAATTGACTCTGAAAACATTAAACTAAAGATGGCTGAAAGAGCTATTCAGTTCAATGAATCACTAACTGCTTAAATTAATTTGTATCATAATGGAGTAAGAGAACTACAGGTCTTGCACATTTGGATTAAATAAACAAATTTCACAATAGATTATTTAGATTTTAATTACTGTTGCACCAAAAATGTAATAATTTAATAATTACCTCACTCTGTAATCTATCTTCTAGTTCTCTCGCAAACCATTTGTGAGTATCATCTCTAAGATAAACAAAATTGAAAGCATTTGAGTAATAATATTGATATGAATATTACTAACAGTATTCACTACATACACTGTACATCCACAGACAGCACTGCAGTGTTGTTAAAATTTTTTTTTTTTTTCATCTGGAACAAAAAATATTTTCAAATGTTTTAAATTTTCAGTCTCCTGAAAAGCAATGCTCAGAGCAATGC